>SZWC01012825.1:27560-43979 GCA_023375785.1 Penium margaritaceum | reverse complement strand
GGGGGGGGGGGAGAGAGAGAGAGAGAGAGAGAGAGAGAGAGAAAGAGAGAGAGGCAAAAGCAAGATACTGACTCTTGCCACTCTCACTTGTTTCTTGCTTCGTATTGGCTTGTGTTTTTTGTGGTTAATCAATTCATGGTGGGTCGATACATGCGTCCGGTGCCGGACGAATCGATGCCAATACCCGCCTGTTTTGTTTCTTGTTGCTCCATGTTTCATTTTGTCGGCCATCGTGATGTATGTCCTCCCCCCATCACATGGACATCCGATTGGATGGCAATCCGAGAAGAGGTGTTTCTGACTTTCTAGGAGGCGGCAAGGCAGCATCCAGCTACGAATCCCAAGAGGAGGGAGTCCGCGTGAAGGGGGGGGGGGGTTGAACACGGCACCAAGCAGAAATTTATCCTTGATACAAATCGTCATGGGACTCATCATCCGAGTAAGCCAATTACTTTCGGTTGTCTAATTCAGTACATGTATGAATGTTTAGAGACTCTTGTATGTCACTTCTGACTAGATTGGAGAGACTCAGACCATGGATATAGTTCATCCGTTTCCCAGTAATTGTTTTTGTTTTCATTGTTCGGGATCATTAGTGAATTGCTTCCAGCCGTCCAGACGAAATGAAATGATCATAGCATTTCCTTAATGAGATATATGCCTTAAATAGTAAAGTTGACCATTCATGCATATGCTGCGGGTGTGCCAACGTATTCGCACCAATCGCGTAATATCGGACTACGACTGAAACTGCTTTTCTGCGGGGCCTGTTCTGTAGTTTGTGACTAGAGCTCGATACTGGAATTGATGGTGACAATCGAAGCGTTCGCGATTGCCTTGTTCGAGACAACGTTGCACCCGCAAATGGAAGTTGTCGGCTGGAAGTTGTCGGCTTGCCAGTGGCTTGGGCCTGCACAAGAGGAAATGAAGGGAGACGACGCCTCGTCCAGAGTTATGTTCACCGTTCTGTCTGACGAAATCGGCTCTGACTACTTGAACATTGTCCAGAAGAATGGGAACCCGCAGCGCGACAAATCCCAGTCAAACACACTAGGCGACATGAGCTGCTGCTTTCCGGTGGCTTTCAGCCTGGTCTTTGGTTCCGACAACGCGATGGGAGCAAATGCGCTGCTACTCTGCCGACTCGGAAAGGAAACGATACTATCATTTCGAAGGGCATCATCCACAAATGCCTCTTACAACAACAGGAGTCCCCAAATCGTGCACATTGCTAAACACACTTGTTCTCTCGTGGACAAGGAAAAATGGTATTTGCAAGGCCTCAGGATCGCAGGAGCTGGAAAAATAGCAAAATTGAACATTCATTCCACCCAGAGATATTTTCAACACTCATTTCTGAAACATGATTTACGTCAGATTCATGACAAAGAGCATCCAATTATGAAGATATTGTGGTGAACTCACACAAAAACATGCAACACAATAAGGGAATGGTAGAATATAGTAATCCTTGAAACAAAATCTATTTTTGAATCAAATCGCTGTCCTTGAAAGCAAAAGGGAGTGTAACTTATGAGGAGGAAATGTCATGTCCCCTAATCATTCACTAGTGAATCGAATTGTGATGCCAGGAAAACAAAGATGGTAAATGAATAAAATTCACAAACCCAGAGAAAATGTAACTAATTGAGATAATTGGAGGATTTTAATTATGTTCAAGGAGAATTTATATACCAAGCATGCAATCAATAAAGTGCATACATGATGAAAATACCAGGGATGTCCCTACTTTTAAGAATTCAAAAATCCACTGAAGCTAAACGTGTAATGAAATTCAGTTTCAATAGAATCAACAAAATAAATGAAGAGTTTTGAAAACATGGAAGTTTCTATAGTTATTGAGAAATCAACCAAATAGTCAACAATCCATCGACACTTCAAGGAATTGGTTAAACATGTCCATTTCGTCAACAAACATTAATCAATGATCAAGCCTGTTACCAAAATGACCTAAAATAGAAAAAATAAACTTTTCAAAGGCAAAAAATGGTAAAACATAATCGGGAAAAACACTCATGCAAAGAGTTTTGCGACATGCTTACATAAGTTATGTAATATAAATATTGCAACAGACACATATACATATACCAAAAGATCTTAATGCCTCATTCTATAGTTATCAACTTCCAAAATGAAATTTGAAACTGCATTAGATTAACTGGATGCATCTTCCATTTCAAGGTATGACATCCATGTACTCGGATTTGTTTATCAATGAATCATTCACCAATCACCAATCAAACGTTTTGAAGAGAATACATTAAGGTTAAATTACTGAGGGTTCTAACCCATATCTTAAAATGTATTTGTAGATAATCCATATTTGCGAGTCATGTAATCATTATTGCTTTCTTGTTCTAAAAACTGTACCATTTTCTGGGAATGAATTCGGAATCTCCTATATGCTTCACTTAACATCTTGTCCACCAATTTGTAAACGTTTTTCTATATATCCACAATCATACACAGAAACAACATTGTGATTCTGAAGAAGCCCATTGCTTAGGATCACATCATTTCTAGCTTGGAGTTTTGCCATCCTTATGAATTCTTTGTTTTTTCTGTTATTGTTTCATGGTTGCATACTTTCATGGGTCAATGTTTTGAAAACTTGAACAAACACATCTAGTTATTCATCGATGTGTCAGGCAGTTTTGTATCATGTCATCAATGATTCAGCATTTTCCTTTTTCATCACTCCAAATTTCAAACTATTAAAGTTTTGTTAACAAGTCTAACCACACATGAGAATCACCTTATGTAAAGAAAGACTATGAACATGCAAAAAAACCATAAATACAATCGTAACCATCCACGCAATTCACATTGATGGTTGTATAACTAAGAAAATTGTTTTTCAAATGGATTCTAGAAAGTTATGCATAGTCCGTTAATGTACATGATCCAACATGACTCATTATCTCCACTGTATGTTGCACACATTATAATGATAATGTAAACAAACAAAATAGTTTGTAATAACTCACCCTGTATAATCCCTTCGTATACTTTTCACTGATTTTTGACATGTTATGTTGACAGATTCTTCCATGCCAAAGATGTACACATTGACCAACGTATGAAATCATACAAGATAATGGGCAAGTGGTACTAGATAAAGTAAAAGTAGGATCATCGGGTCAAACAAATATATCCGCATTGGTGAGTTTCCAATGTCCACTTTCTAAAAAAATGTGCTCAATAACTTGGAGCCACATGCCATCAACTTGATCAAAGAAATGGACCAAGACTTGGGAACCATGGAAGCTTGATGTTCTAAAATATTACACAATTATACATCTACGATGCATATGTTTTGATCCAATAATCCTTTTTTCAAGAACAATTCCCTAATTTGTACCAAGAACATTTAATGTGTATTGAATGAATTTGTAAAATAAAAGATAGTGAGACATAGGTTGGAAACTTTTGGGAGACAAGACATATGGATAATCGGGGCAAATTCATACACTGGTTTTTTAGTGTGTGCTCTAAGTTTACTCTCTTGCAAGGGATTAGTTTACACAAATCCTTACAATATTTTCATACAATAAAACAAGATTGTAGTTTTGTCTTCTATGGCAAAAAAATCGCTTCTTAGCATGGGATTCAATGCGTGGGGTTAGTGCATATGGCAATTGCGCTCATGCACCATACAAAGTTACTCAAAGAGCGCACTCAAAGCATTCATTTATCTCATACATCACAGAAGACCTTGATTTGTGTCCTATTTTTTCATAAACCTTTCTTCTTGGAACGGACTGCAGTGTGTGGGGTTTGTGTAGCTTACAAGTCTGCTTATACACCATACAAAAGTACATTGAGAGCGCACTCGCTACGCTCGTTTGTTTCATGTTACCAAGCAAAACTTCTGTTTTGTCTTACATGGCCACACGCTTCTCTTCTTAAGACGGACCCTAGTGCACAGGCGTAGTGTAAGTGATCAATGTTCTTGGTCTCCACACAATAAAACACCAAGAGGGCGCTCATTGCACTACATTGTCTTTTGATTCCTAAGAAAAACCTAATTACTTGTCGGGTTTGTAAAAACAATCCTCCACTAACATGTTTTTTGTGCGTGGAGGTAGTGCATGCCATTGGAAATTCTAGGGGTCCATGTTTATGAAATGAGACATTTGAGTATTGAGTAGTTTGTGTTGAACACATTTGCTCTATTATTGTGATTAAAAGAAGAAAATACAGGTTTTTTCCTATTGTGGAATAAACCTTTTGAGTAGTTTGTGTTAAACAACGTTGCTCTATCTTGTTAACATTGTGTTCACAATGCAAGTTAAGGGACAATAATTCCATGTTTGAAGATATGTTTCTCTTTCATGGAACGTTCTTTCTGAGTAGCTTCAATGTTTTCTGTGTTTGGTTTTAGTGGAAAAAGCCAGGCTCATCTTGAGGACGTACATATTGAAGTTAGAGTTACACTTAGATATGTTTTGAAAGGATGACAGGAATTTACTACAAATTCCTTTCTTGCTTTCATTGTATTGATCGTCTACTTAGACAATTGATGTGCCATATGGTTGTTGGATTTTTGGTTGTTTAATTGGACTAAGTCACACTTGACGGCCGAGTACTTGAATAACATTGTATGTCCCAATGGTTTGCTTGTTTCATTCTCTACTACTTGCAAGATTGTTTAGAGTCCCCTCCGACTAGTTTATAAGGGTAGTGTATGTGTCGAGTATACTCAAAAGAAGTGTGGAAGCGTGTGTAACATGCACACAATGTGCAAACAATATGAATAGAAATGCATGAACTAATGTGTAGTGTTTCTTGGTTTTCATGGTAAACCTTAGAGGTTTGTTATGAAATATTGCTTAACTAAAATTTTCAACCTAAATGATGTTTAATTTGAAATAGAAGCTGCATGATGGTTGGTAGTCCTCACTCGTCGACACCCTCATCGCGGTCCATCATGCAAGAACAAGAGAATGCTAACGTGTTTGGCTTGATTTAATGAAGGATTGAATGTGCTTTTGTGTATGAAGGTTTGATGAAAAGAGAGTTTGCATGAGGAGAATCAAGTTTAAGCAATCATGAGGGAAGATGTGGTTTTTTTTCGAAATAGGTTTTTGCTGGCATCTGCCTTGTACATGTGGAATGATGATGAACTTATGAAAGAAAACACAACGTTTGATTGACAGGTTATCAGACATTATCAACTACTACCACATGAAGCATAACTTATAGGGATATAGCATATGTCGTCGCTTAGTTTGAGATGTGCAAATTCTCTCACATTTACTCTAAACATATGTTATACACAAAACAATATCCATCACGAGAAGGGAATGCTTTCTAACTTCAGAAAAAAAAGAGAAGCAACACGTTACATATGTAAATAGAAATCTTTGGATGATGGATTGAGACCTTTTGAAATGAGAAGTGTTTAGTTCCAAACCCCATGTGATCTAGGTTTGCATTCTCTTATGTCCATCTTCTTTTGCAAACGACTGTTTGCTCCTTGAGATGTGCAAATTCTATCTCTTTGGGAAATAATCTTTGAAATGATCATTGGGACATTTAGTGCATGAAAATATCACTTCATCACTTCATCATTCTGCATGAACTCACCATGTGGACTACCCTCGTACATGTTGGGGTTCTCTACGACCACTCTTTGAGAAGTCAAATCATGTATCTTAAGTGGTACGCCGAGCCATGAGAACTATGTCATGGATAAACTAGATGGACAATTCACTCTGAGTAGACGTTTGTCAAGCCAAACGTGTGTATCTTCTTGGTGGGAGTGGGCGATGCAAAGATTTTTTTTACGTGGAAGTTAGAGAACGGCTTTAATATATAATGTAACATAGATGTACCAACCATGGAAGAATTTTGGACAGACATGTTTCCAAAAGATAAATCTAGCTATAAAAAGCTACATTGACTATACAAAAGCAAATTGAAACCTAGATTAAACTTCCATGTAATCTTTTAACACCATATTTCATTTTGTCTTAGAACCAACTTCGTGAAACATATGAATTGCAAAAAGTACAAAGAAACAAGGCAACAAGAAAAGTGAGGATAGCTTTGTAACTTCAGTTCGTTTCAAAATAAACTTCTTTAGTAATAATGCTTCTAATTTTCATCATTGTGATATGAGGGCATCTTCCATATAAACTATGCAAACACGAGAGAATCATATGCCAAAATCATGTACCCTAAACAAGACAAGAATGCGCCTTTTGAAAACTATGATAGCTATTTCTTTGACGATGTTATGTTTTGTTTAAGAACTTATTACTTTAGTTTTCACATGATTCTGTGTTTTTGCGGAAAGAGTAGAATTACCAAATACTATAAGTTGAATGCACCAAGAAACATTCAAATCATACAAAACATCTAATCACGTAGGACCAACCGAAGATTATGCTAAGATATGTGAATGTACTAATGTGAGAGAGAGAGAGAGAGAGAGAAAGAGAGAGAAAGAGAGAGAGAGAGAGAGAGAGAGAGAGAGAGAGAGAGAGAGAGAGAGAGAGAGAGAGATAGAGAGAGAGAGAGAGAGAGAGAGAGAGAGAGAGAGAGAGAGAGAGAGAGAGGAAGGGAGAGGGGGGGAGAGAGAGGTATAGAGAGAAATGGAGATGGAGATTGAAAAAGAGAAAGAGACAAAGTAAGATGGAGGAAGGTAGAGAGAAAGAGAAAGGAGAGAGAAAGAGAGAAAGAGAGAGGGAGAGATGGAGAGAGAAAAGAGAGATCAAGAGAGAGAGATAGAGAGAGATAGATAAATAGAGATAGAGAGAGAAGAGAAGCATGAATAGAAAGACACAGACATATTTGGACGTGGAGAGAGAGAGATAGATAGATAGAAAGAGAGAGAGAGAGAGAGAGAGAGAGAGAGAGAGAGAGAGAGAGAGAGAGAGAGAGAGAGAGAGAGAGAGAGAGAGAGAGAGAGAGAGAGAGAGGTAGAGAGTAATTTAGTGTGCATAATCCAAGTGCAGAAATTCTTGAGTGCATGGTGTTAGTGCATGGGTTTAGCTCACTAGAAGAGTAAACTACAAATTTTGTGCATGATGTGCCTGCAATTGGGAATAAATGGCCTAGAACAATTCTTTGCTTTGACTCTAAAGTAGGCTAAGGGTGGATAAGTACTCAATTTAGGCAAGAGATTGATGAAGGAGTGCATTTCCATGGTTTTTTAGGTTAATGGAAAGATTTAACTCCACCTTTTAGATGAAGGGAAGTTTCTCAAAAATTGAGTTAGTCTTTAATCTTTCCTCAAGGTTAGGCTTTTACACCAACATAGTTTAACGTATCAAAGCGGGTTCTTTTTATGTTCCTTAGAATTGGATTACAAAAGATGAGTCAAACCTTGAGTCTGGTCATGATGGATGTATCCAAATCCATGTGCTATGAGCATGCCATTTAAGGGCGCAAAATTTACATAAAAGTGAAAGGAATAGGGGTAAGAACATTTTTAGTGTTTTCTTTACACATTTTCTAAGGAAGTCGATGTCCATGTTTTGGTCTTTTGGTCTGTGATCAAGGAAGGCATGATGAGACTTCCTCATAAGCACTCGTGCCATGATTTGCAATATTCTAACCTTAACCTTATTAGACTTGTGTACATATGCTCAAATATACAAGGGATGTTAACTTGGTCCACATGTTACCGATTGTCATTCTCATTTTTGTGACATATCTACTGCTTTGAATGACATACATCAACAACGTTTACATGAAGTTTTTTTCACTATCAAGAGACAATCCAGCACTACACTAGTGGATGTAATAAGTAAATTCTTGCTAAAATACCAAACATGTGGGATTTGTCACAGCAGGATCTCACCAAAGCGGCACTTATCAATGACAAATCTTTGTTATAATGGAGAATTGCAAACCATTTTTGCCAGGGTGAAAATGTTCACCCAGTAACATTCCAATGCCCAGGGAAACATTGAAATACTCATGATGTAGACTTCATTTCTTGTGTTATGAAAGAATTGAGGAGATTTCGACCATGTTGATAGTGTATTAGTGAATATGGCTAGATATAATGAAGTTATACGATTGACAACTGAGCATTATAGGATTTGAAAAACTAAAATATAGTATGGAATTCATGCTCAAATCAGAGCTATGTATAATGGAACTCTTATATCGGATGATAAAGATGGCAGATCCTTTTGATTTGCTTTGATTTGGCGACAATTGTAAAACTAAATGTAGAAATAGGATGTCATATGCATTGAATTTTATTCCTTTTTTTCTTAACCACGAAGAGATTATGATGCAAAAGAAACCTAACAAAGGAAAGAAGGAATATTTTATGGTAGAATCATTCTTTAGGATAATTCCATAGGAATAATGGGCCTGTTGTAATCTAGCTTTTTTCACAAGTGTACTTCTCCAATACAATGACCTCAATAGGTTAGACAACACGTGTAGGCAAATGATCCATGAGGATCTTGAACATTTACAACTTTGCCTATAATGTAAAATTGCAAATAAATCTTAGGTAAGTGAGGTTGGTTGTGTGTCAAGAAAAAAAATGAAATTAATAATGTTTTATAGAAAAATGGACAAGACAAAACTAGTACAAAGTTTTTGAACTTGCCTCGTTATTCAATTTGAAGGTTTTCCTCCATATTTCAAGAATGTTTTGTTGTCCCATCTGTGTTACCCTATTTTTTTGTTTTGGTTCTACTATCACATGTATGACCAATCACCTCACACCTAAAATTGGGAGTAGACAAATGTCTTAGGAAGTGAACATATCAGTGAACATTGTCTTTCCATAAAAAACAACACGCAATATGTATGATCCATTTGACATAATACCGAGTATAATGAATGTATCTCTGGGCTCTAGTGGCACAAACTGATGTTGATGAGTTTTGAAAACCTTTTTCATTTAGGAATACAATTTTTGATACACCAGTTGTAAATTGTATAAATTTAGTGTGATATACCATAATTCTTTACGATGATGTAACTTTCAAGTTCTTATATCTCTTCCTGTATGCAGCTATGGCACACACATGTAATCAAAATAGTTTTGCAAATCTTTGTGATGCGAGTGTCAGTGTTGTAGCCATGTTAGTGTCTATAACCATGATTGGAACATCTCGTGTCCCATGATGTGACATGCTTCTCAATCCTAAACAAAAAGGTTAAATAATGGAATGAATATGTGCACTACGACATGATTCATCATGAACAACTATACCTCTAGTAGTCCGTTTTCAAGAAGAAAAGCAACAATAAGGAAGTTAACAGATTCATTGAATTTATGGAAGACTATGGATAATGGCTAGGTTTTCCCTTTGTTCAACCTCATTCATCCACTATGCAACCAATTTTGTAGACAGTAACCTTGTAAATATTTTACAAATCCTAATGATTGGTCATAAATGCACTATTCTCCATGAGACCTTCATCCTTGAATTACTCACAAATGTGTTTCTTCTTCCTTCTTTACAAACATTAGGTTCCACAAAGGCACACACAACCTTGTTATGCGCCTTGATGATTTTTTTAATCCTTGCCCATTCAAGGTTTTCTTGTAGTTGTATTTTTTAAATTCTTAGAGTGGTTGTACTATCTCATGTATGTCATGCATGTTTTGTGAGGGTCAAACAAGTTTGTGAGGCAAAGCCTCTAGTGTAAATGTACGCACATGTGCAAAACACAAATAAAATCTAACTATCCATGGATTAAAACTAAGTTAAAGTACTTGCATATTCCCAAGTATTCAATTATAAATGTGTCCCTTTGACATTTTGACTATTTCACGTTCCTTCTTGTATCTAACCATAATCATGGCTCTTTGTCAACATGTCCAATGGTTGATTCTTAGCAATGGATGACATCAATTGTTTGATCCCTTCACAAGAATTCTTCCTCCTATGGTTAGGAATTGCATATGAATGTACTACAATATAAAATTGAGAAAACGAAGTCGTTTTCAACACTTCATGATCAAGCTATTGAAACATTACGCAGTTTATACTATTATTTACTTCTAACATCTAATTGAAGTGAAGCATAACCTTCTTCTTTCATTTTATTCCTTCGTTACATTTTTTTCTTTTGTAAATTGATATGTAGATGCCCTACACTCATGCTCTTGAGGTTACCTTTATGTTGTTTTACACTTAGCTTTACATAGCTCATGGGCAATTCAAAAAAATAAAAAAGCTTGAATGCTTCAAAATCTTTCAGCAGATGTTTCTATGAAAATGGGAACAATGGTTATCGAGGCATGTACCTGAAATTCTTCATGTCTACGGTGACAAGCCCTTACCCACACTTCAGAATGAGGAAATTCGCTTCAAGTGCTGCTAATAAATGGACCATTGCAAAAGTAGTAAACCATGTGTTGATTATCTCATGTTCTTTATGAACCATCACTCATGACATTGGTAAAGCATCATGATTTCTAGAGAAAAAGGGGAAACAAGAAAATGTTGTTTTGCACATTCTTCAAGAGTCACCCATCCACTTTACGCTCGTGCAAGACTTCACGAACATGTGGGAAGCCATGTTAAGCAGCATTATGGGAAATTGATGGCCTTTTTAAGAAACTCATTCACCATGGCCTTTGTAACGATACACATGTGCGGGCCAAGTTACTTAAGCTGCAACGAATTGAAATCAAAATCATATGTATATGCATTACTAAGATATCCAAAATCGTAAGGATCTTTACCTCTCTTAGGATCCAAGTGATGAGAATGTACCTTGTCGTACTGGGGAAAACGTGGCTCTAAAAAAGGTCTTTTTAGCAAAGAATCTCCTCTTTTGCAACTACCATGACTTGTCAAAGCGTGTAGTGGTCCAACTCGTAGGCGAGAAGATGTAGGACCTATGTACCATTGTATTTTTGTTGGTTTCACGTTTATACCTCATGGTTATCTCACTTTTCTTACAAAAACAATCCACAGTCTTCTTCGGTTTCCATTTGTGGTTTTGAACACGAAATTGTCTCCATGGACATGCATACAAATCCCCTTGGGGATATGTATCCCCTCAAGCATCCACATGAATAATTTTAAGCAAAAAACAAGTCTCCATCTACTCTTCACTTGAAGTAATTGATCATTTCATTTTTCTTGAGGTCAACCTCTTGGGTTTTTTCACAATTGTGCATTGATTTTAATCAATGGAGTGCTTCACCATGCTTTTCAACTTTATGCTGATAGAATCGTGGCCCTTTCAATTTTTATGCCCATGCTACAATGGTTTGTCATGTTATGATATTACGACATGAAAAGGTAGAAGAAAGCATGTATTTAACAATTTTCGTTGTTTAATTTTTAAAAATAGATGGAATTTTTACCCTGTTTATAGAAAATGTAATTAAATTATATGATTTTACTATGAGAGAAATATAGAACTTGGGCCTCTTCATGAGATTAAAACTCCTTCTTGTAATGTAGGATGCATAAGGAAAGGGGAGGGGAGATGAGATGTGGTTCATTGAGAGGAGGGAATTTCGTTGTTTATGAGGATTACATAAGAGGGGGTTGTCTCTTGGATCTGGTTTCTTCCAACTTGTTAAAGGTCAAAATATCCTTTATTGTGAATAATTCATGGAACATTTGTATTGTATGATATTTTTTATACAAACAGGCTGAAATTTCACTAAACATACATCAAGATTATGAAAGGCGCACACTTGAAGTGTACATGTTTGAAGTATCCCCACTGCTCATGGTGAATGACATGCAAAAGAAGAGCTTGAATGCAAATGTCCACCTAAAATCCATAACATCAGCCATGAGGAAAGGATGTTTACCAACAATAACATATTCTTTAGGTAGAGAATGTTTATTAAAATTCAATCAAAACCAATAATATGGATTATATCCTTTGTGTAATCATGCAACATCTCATGCAAGGCACCCTCCTTGGAATGAAGATGTTCCATCAACCACTTCTTAATTGTAACCTGACATAAACTAGTTGGCATGAAAAACTCCAAAACAAACAAAAAACTTAAGGAGAATGTTTTGATAATCAAGATCCAATAAATTCCAAGCCATTAGTGAAAATTGAATGGTAAATGGACTATAAAAGATTCCACAGGATGTAAGACAAGTGAGAACACATCATTTTCATTTTTAATGACATGTTTTTAGCTTGAAAAATCTTTCACAATAGCGAAACAGGTAACTTTGGTCACAAGTTGACAAGTGAAGAACAAGAAAACGTGTAAAGAAAACATCATCACTCTAGAGACTAAGCATATGCTGAATGTAATCATACAATGAAACAAAAGACTATCTTGCACTATCTGCTTAAAACCATAAAAAAATAGTGGATCCAAGTAAACTGGTGGTGTAGATCTGGGGGAGAAGGAAGGAGGTATTTCTGGAAATGGATAGGGACCATCAAAACTTAGATATCTTAGCAATCGTTTTCTTGGCATATCATGGTTCGGTTTAACAGATTTCGGACATTGTTGATGGTGGATCATGATATATAGCCCTTGCAACATTTCAAGATTCTCTTTGAATAAAATCAAGATTCTTGTTTGACATAGGAACTCGAGTGAAGGATTTCATGTTTTTTTGTTGCAAATACATGACTGGTGTTGTAAGAGCATTTCCTGATTTCTTCTAAAAAGTTAATTCAATATAGTAGATGATTCATTTCTTAAAAAATATTTTCTTGTAGTGTATTTGGTTAAATAGAAATACTTTTCAATCAACTTACATTTTAAATGAACTAACTAGATACAAGTTTTCTCATTGAGGTAATAAAAACCATTATTCCTCCAACCCCTAAAAACAAAAAGAGTGGCCACGACTATCCTAAAATGTTTTCAAACATTTGGGTGTATGTTTTTTCATTATTATGAAGTATTCATTGGAGCATACCCAAAATGTAGATAAATACATACCCAAAATGGAGATTGCAAACTTGAAGAATAGCATGTTTACATGTTGCTTATCTTTTAAACATGCTTATTGGAAAACTTGGAAAAACATCATTCACAATGTGTTTGCTTTATTTAATGAATGTTATTTCATTTCTTATGTACCATGAGTAGTGTTGATCTAATGTCAACGTGTTTTGGAATTAGCTATAAAACATATTTCATAACAAGATTTAAAGAATTGAATTGCAAAACATGTAGAAAATAAAATGCATGACAATGTTAAACTTGAAAAAATTAAAAAACATTTTTTTTCAAATACATTATTTTGAGTGAGGACATGGATTGTTTCAATTCCATTCACAAATCTTACTGAGACTTAGAATGTTATGGGTTGAGTAGACAAATACTCTTGTGTCTCCTAGTGAAAGAAATAACCATTTTTCTTTGGGCCAACAATGATAGGAGTTTTCAAAGTAGAAATGAGAAAGCATTCAATAACTTGATAAATAATTGATTAAAAATAAAGAATCTCGCACTTATCTCGAAAGCTACATATATGAGCTGAAATTCAGAATTCATAATGAAAGAAATTATCCGCACTATTATCTTTTACATAGATCATGAGCAATCTGCACCAACCACCACTCCCTTTAATGAAATTAAGAGCTCCTTGAGGACAGAAACCAAGGTGGGGCTTCAATTCAGAATCTTCAATTGAAGCTTTTAATCATTTTGGTATAGATCAGGTGTGACACTCGCACTTCAATCATATATCATGAGGGGTTGTGGAATTCATTTCTTTACATCACAAAGGTTTATGTTTGCTTTGAATTCTTTACAGTTCACACTTATCTACTTATAAAGCAAATCGCAAAGCAAACGATGTACAATTTACTAGTTTTGAGGTGCTAAAATACTATGTGAAGTGCTAATCTTGAGAATCAAGGTACAAGAAAGAATCCACAAAATCTACAAATAATGAAAATGATACGAACCGTCATGAGAAAACATTGAGTTCTTTGACATGTGTGGTGGTGTTGAAGGATCAATAATCACACATGAATCTTCAGTGTGGGATATTATCTTGCCTAAGGGCTTGATATGATGTATTAAGGATTGTTTTTTTACCTATTTCAACATACGGCATACTACTGTCTGTATAGTTTTTAGTTTGATCAGATAGATTCATATTGCAAATGTGGGATTGTTATTCAGTTGTTAAATACCGTTTTGTAATGATGAAGCTATAAGATTGAGGGAGAAAATGATTTTGAACATCGTTGAAACACTTTTCAAGAAACATGTGACAGACAGAGCCTAAAGTAATCAACCATAGCTTATACAAAACTCCATGCCTTTAAACTTGAAAACAAAACACCACTTTAAGTGGTTTCCAAACGTATAAATTGCACTTTTGAGGTTTCCATAGTGTAAGAGAAATACTAAACTTCAACTTTGTGAGATCATTCTCTTACATCATGGTTAAAACAAACACTTAAATTCTTGTCAAAACATAGGAAAAAAGGATTTGAGTTGCCAAAAACAATTGATGGAAATCAACTCTTATAGCGAGCCTTCGTAGCCAATAGAATTTCAAAACTTGTAGGATAAATTCAAGATGATTGAAACTGTTCACATTTTCATTTGTGTCTCTTTTTCATCTATGAGATTTTTCACCCTTTATCTATACAAGTTATGAGAAAACACACCGTTTTAACAAAATCATCATCAATAGCAGCCTCAAATAGGACGAGCTTTGTTTTCACTACACGAACGGCATCAAGTATTTACAAAATCAAGTATTTGCAATCATGTATTCGAAAACAATTTGTGATTTACGACATCATTAACAACTAAATCGAGATCATGATAGTTTTCAAAGGCATCAACTCCATACATTTCAACTCAAACATCATCAAATCCTATTAATTTTGCACAAGATATCAACCAAAACAAAACAACGTGCATCGGTCGCAAACATTTGAAAACTCTCCCCTAATGGAGTTCAATGCCACAAAGCAAAAAGGAGATTAAAGAATGTGCTACAATTGTGAAAATATTGGATACATTGCAAGGAACCGCCTTAGGTAAACCAAAAAAGGTGGTAGCCATAGAAGAAGCAAAAAGGGGGAAAGAAGTCGGGAAGAGGTTAAGGGCTGGAGTGGACGAAGAAACTGCAACCCTTGCCAAAAAACCTATGCTCAATGATTTCTCACCAAAATGGCTATGATTGCAGAAAATGGGGGTGCGTGAGATTGAAGAATTCGATGAAGGATACAAGGACGACCAGCTTGTGATACAACTAAGAGTGCAAGTGAGAGATTGCAAGACTCAAAAACGTTTTCCGGGTTTACTTCATGGAGGAGCATGTGAGGTAGGTTAAACATGATGATTGTGTACACCATCATATGGGTGTATAGATAAGAATGACAATGTATGAACGTTACATGAAGTATGACATGGAGTGTTCCAATGTTGCGAGTGTTTTGGGGAGTGTATGCGGAGATGAGTGCTACATGCACACTGGTATAATGGTGTGATTGAGATATGCGAGTGAATGTGGAGGGAGGGTTGAGGAGGGAAAAGGGGGGGGAATGTACATGGTGAGTACATGAGGATATTGCATGGGGAGATGGTCGCTATGAATACAATAGTGTATAATTCTTTAATTGAGATGTGTAGGTTAATGTAGGCGGGAGGTAAGGCTGAATGTGGTGAGTGTATGTGGGGAGTGTATGTGGATATAGGTACTAAGTGTACACTAGTGTATAAGATTGTGATTCACATGTGAAAGTGAATGGGGCGAGGGGGGTTAGGAGGAGGGTTATGTATGGTGAGTCTATTAGGGGACGGTATGGGATACTAGGTGCTAAATTTACAGTGGCGCATGATTTCATGATTTAGATTTGTAAGTGAATGTGTTGTGAAGGTGGGGGGTGTTTGTGGGGAGATTATGGGAGGAGTGTATGTGAAGATTGGTGGTAAGTTATACAAGTGTATAATGCTGTGATTCACATCTGCAAGTGAATTTATTGGGGAGGGTTGTATGTGGTGAGTGTATGGAGGATGCTAGTGAAGTATTGTGATTTCCATAAAAGTGCCTTTACAGGTATGTAGGGTATGTGTACATACTGGAATCTCTTTTACACTCACCACATACAACTCCCCCCCACTTCACTTCCTCCCCCCTTCCCCATTAACTTACACATCTAAATATGAGATTTATAGACTAGTGTACGTCCACCACCGATCTCTCCACACACTCTCCTCATACACATACCATATAGACCACCCCCTCCGTTCAAGTCATTCACTTGCACACGTCAATGACAACATTATGTAATATTGTATATTAGAGTGCATGGGGGGAGGTGTGCTAAATGTAAACTAGTGTATTATGTTGTTATTCACATCTTCAACTGAGCGTGGGCAGGAGCGGGGGTTGTATATGGTGAGTATACGTGTGGAGTGTACGTAGTATTAGGTGCTAAATGTACACTTGTTTGTAATATTTTGATTCAGATGTGAATGCGATCTTTGGGGGAGGGTGG
>SZWC01012825.1:0-27434 GCA_023375785.1 Penium margaritaceum | reverse complement strand
AAGGTGTGAGGGGGGGGGGGGTGGCATGTCGTGAATGTATGGGGGGATTTCATGTGGAGATGGATACAAAATGTGCACTTCCTTTAAATGCGTTGATTTAGATGAAAGAAGTGATCATGGGAGGGGATGAAGGGAAATGAAGGGGGGGGATTGTATGTGGTGAGTGCACAAGGGGAGTGTATGAGGAGATCGCTGCTACATGTACAATAGTGCTACATGCTGTGATTAAGAAATGCAAGTGCATGTGGGAGGGGGTGGTTAGGGGGAAGGGAGGGTAGTGTTGTATGTGGTGAGTGTATGGGGAAAACGATCAAGTAATGTGGTTTCTTGGATGGTGCCTTTCTAGGCACGTGGGGTATGTGTACATCCTAGAATTTGCCATCCGGTGTATGTGGGCTACGTGTACTTGATAGAAACTACCTTTCTATATGGTACACAATGTACAATAGAAAATGAGTGTATAATTGGAGGATGATTAGTCATAAATGGTGCATCTCACAGTTTTGTATCTCATTAAATAGTGAAAATCTTGGGTTTTAGGCACCAACATAGAGCTCTTGAAGGAAACAATGTCGATAGAAAACTTTGCATGTGCCAAGTCAGGAAGCCATTATGATAATAGATTAGGTACTTACTAAACAAAACCGTGTAGAGATCGTGCCTTAGGATTACATTTAGGGTGATTCTTAGGCAAGATTTCTTATACAAGCAGAATCTGCAAATTGTTCAGAGCAGCAACGTTGTCTACATCAAGCCAAATGGTTAGCAATTCTTCCTACCACTCGTTAAGTAGCCAAAGTCCAGCCTATGTGCAACAAGAAAAAACATGGTATCTCAAAATGTCACAAAAATTGCACTAGTAATCGCGTAGATGCAAAGGTTGTTGGCCACACCAATCTCACTTGACATGGAAAAACGTTATGTGAGGAGAGGGGCCACAACATGGTTGGTCCAAGTCAATTTGAGCACCACAAGTAACAAATAAATCACCGTAGCTGATGCATTTCCTTTAATTCTTTTAACGTACCAGAAGATTTCGCTCCACTTGCCATCCTGGAGGAAAAATTGCTTGTTGTGATTCATTTTTTCACAATGTCTCACTTTTATTTGGAGTGGCGCTAATGTGTGGTTTGAACGAATCACCATGCCCTCAAGCATATGGAAACACAATCAAAATTAAGCTAAAGACAAAATCGATGGATGGTCCTAAGGTCCTACTTTGATTACAAAATCAAGCATCAACTTGGGAAGACAAATGGAGCGGACGCGTGAAGCTGTCTTTCCAACCTCATGGATGTCAACGCAGTATAGATTTAAGCACACTTGTACGTGGGAAAGTTATTCACATGTGGCTACGAGGACCACAGAGCTTACAACAAAAAACATTTCCACATTGCAAGCTAAACTTGGCATAGATACAAAAACATCAGGTCGTCGTTCTCAAAGTCGAGGAGCGACATCGCATGCTTCCTAAAGAATGCCATGACATGGTCTAGGATGCCATTTCTAGGTCAACAAGATGCTCAAGAAGCTTGCAAAGCGATTTTTGTGGGAGAAAGTGTGGGTTGACATTGCAAGCATTCACAAAAGGTGCGACCTTTGTTAGTGACACAAGAATCAACGCACCCAACCCGTCAGAGTATCACAAATAGTGCCAATACCAAAAAAATCGTGGATCAAAATCTGCATGGATTTGGTGATTGGTCCACATGTGACACAAAAGGGGTTTAACGCTCTTCTTTTTGTTGTCGAAAAGTTCTTCAAGATGGGACACTTTATTCTGACCACAACAAATGCTACTATAGGAAGGAGTAGCGGGACTGTTCCTTGACCAAATGAACCAACTACATGGGGTTTCACGATCAATCACGAGCAATTGAGGTGAGCAGTTCAAAAGCCCATTTTGGTAAGATTTGATGTAATGGTATGAGAGGCGACTTCAACTTTCAACAACATTCCATCAATAAAACAATGGGAAAACCGAGTAGATTAACCAAATACTCAAACAACTCTTTTGAACCATGTGCAAACCTAACTACAGTAACCAGTTTTGCATGCAATTTGGCAACATCTTTTGCAGCGGGGAAAACACTGTTTGAGGTGATTTACGTAGCAGAACAAACCACGAGATTGATTTGTAGACCAAGAGGAACATCCTTGCTGTTGACACTCATTAGTGAGAGCTTTTTGAAATGTGGGAGGATATTTGTTGAACTCTTGCAAAGACATAAGCAGCTATGAAGGGACAAGCTTATCAACATCGGCAACTCAAAGAATTCAAGACCGGTGACACACTTGTGCCCCACTTTGCCAGAGTCAAACTCAGCAGATCGAGCAATCCAAAGCTCCGACGTTAGTGGCTTGCGCCTATTGACATCTTAAATATGCACAATCCAGTTGTCGTGAGGCTTTAACTACTCAATAACATTCAAATACACGTAGTCTTCCACATGGGCAAAACTCTAATGCTACATTAATCTAGCACACGATTTTTGCAAATGTGTGGTGCCTACCTCTCCACCCATGCTTGTAGATGGCGACCACAGGTACCAAGTTGAGGAAATCCTTGATCATCGAGGAAAAGGAGACGAAGATCAATACTTGATCAAGTGGAAGAATTATGACATGGCACATGACTGTTGGGTGTTGTTCAACCAACTCTTGGATATCAATTTTCTCATGGACGGCTACAAAGCCTGACTACGGCTATGGGACTTTACTGTTTGAGGGGGGGGGGGGGAAGTATTACTCGAATGGCATTCACCGGGCTCAGACTAAAAAGCGGCCTAATTTCTGTTTTGCCGCCTCCGACCTTCATTGCAACTTTGTCGCGACCACGTTTTGGACGCCCAGAGGGAACTATTTGAAGTACCCTGGAATCCTCGCACGTCAACGATTACTGTCAGGTCACCTTGGAAACTCAACGGAATGTATTCTAATGATCCTCTACGTTTCGAGTTTACGAACGAAGTTCTTTTGGGTGACTTTGACAAACCTCGCAAACCCTGAATTAAAACTTGAAGCCCCTTGTTTAGCCAACAAGGGACTTCTTGAGCCAACAAAGGAGAACACGGTTTCTTTCATTGGAACTATAGAAGACCCAAACGTCTCAACTGAGCCTGATTTTCTCGCACTACATTTGTTCGTACGTTACTGAGTTTCGGCACTTACAACAATGAAGCATACTTTTTTCTTCTCGTATACACCCAATTGATCCCACTTTTGAGAAAATTGACAAGCCCTGTTTTCAATCGTGAACTACCTCACTTCTGACCGTCGTAACAAATTGAATCATTTTGAAAATCACATTGGGAGAATTTTCACCTAATATGTTCATTTGGAAATTTATCATGATCTGGTCAAATGTTTTTCACTTTCCATCGTAAAAATGTATTGCATTCTTTTGTTGGACAATGGGCAATGTAATGGAGACATACAAATTATGCATCGAGTTGAGGTGGTTGTGGCGGTAGAGAATGTTGTTGTTAAGTTTATCTTCAAGAGCATTCTGGATATAGTTGTCAACCTTTCTATTGATGATCGGTGGTTACCAAGTACATTGTTACGATTTTATCTACGTACAAGATACTCCTGTCTCTGGAAGCGTTGTGAGGCTTTATCCTATCGGACACGTGCTCTGTACATGCCACAGTGCGCATCACTGACAAATATGTTTAGATGACCCATTGAGGAACCTATGTGCGAAAACCTGGGTACGTAGTAGAGTTACCGTGTTCCACTAAAGGGAATGCCGACGGTTGAAAGCGAATGCGCGTGAATGCCATACCGTTTGGACTTTTGCGACTTTGAAGGGCAACACTAGTAACGTTGCGATGAAGAAAGCACGACAAGATTTTTTCGTCGTATATCTGCCTCGGGTGTCGTCGGATGGCTGAGTTGTTCCGTGCGGTGGCACAGTCCGGGGCTCCCTATTCTCAATCACTCATCCGCTCATACAACAGGCAAGCGAGGGCTTTGTCACTGCCCCAACCGATTTCGCTCATTATTCATTCCCATTTCGATCGAGTACCGGTGAGCCGTTCTTTTTCTATCTTCTTTTGGATGTCCAGATGAACCTTTCCAACCACTTCGCACTCCGAAGGACAAACCTGGTGCTTTGCGGACAGAGGCAATCGAACACAAGGAACATTGAACGGTTGTGAATAGGCGAATGGCATGCGCACTCGCACACTCGCGCACACAAAACGATTTAGCGGCAGTTTCCGTAGATGGAGTTGGGTGAGCGCATCGAACGCGGATGAACACTGCTATCGACAGCAAGAGTTTCCAATTGTGTCCAGCATTGGTGGATATCGTACTCGTCGGGACAATTCAGTGAGTGATGGGATCAGGAGTCATGGCCGATCGTAGGGAGGCTGTTTCTATGGACGTCCAAATGGCAACTCTGCAGGCAGTGCATACCGGACAGAGCTGTCCTGTCAGCGTTATGGCTGTTGAGATACGGAAGTGCTCGTGAACAGGGATTTCCATAAACATTGTGAACGTTGAAGCAAATTGAAGGAAGATCGAAGATGACGACGGCTCCAAGAAGAAATGAGGGGTCCTAGAAAAATATAAGATGACGGTTGAAAGGGAGTGAGTGACAAGTCTTTCGTAAGTCGCCCATTCCTGACCGTGGCAGCTGTTAGCACGTAAGCGGCCTTGACGTTGAATGACTGTGCACACGAGTCCAAGAAAAACATTTCGGACGAACTGCAGGGCAGCTCGAACGAACAGTTACAATGCCAAGACACATAACGGCCAAATACCAAGGGGGCGTACATTGACCGAAGCGCGATGCTATCTATCAATTGGACTATCAAATACACATCACGGACATGACTCCTGGCATTTCCCTCTGCTACCCGGATCTTCCCTAAGAATCATAAGGAAACTGTTTCTGTGAAACATTCAGGGGTTGTGGGTTTTCTGAAGGTTCAGGCACCTCCCACGCCCCATGGTAGCGGGGCTTGCAACCTTCCCTTTGAAGGCAGAGTTTAGCCTCACTAAAGCGTTCAAAGATACCAAGGACGTTTGTAATGATTCTAACAGTGACCGAATATCTAGCTATAACACTACGAGTAAGCGATAGATGGCTTGATTTCCATGTTCACCTGTAGCATCACACAAAACTGTCCAACACATACGAACTGTCTTCGGTGTGTTACCATGTGTCGTTCCATTCACATGAGTGTATCGGATGATGCTCAGAACATCAAGCTTTTGTAGTCTTCATGCACCATTCAGCCAGATCGCATTCTTCAACAATTTTTGAGATAATGGCTAAATAATAATAAGTTCCTGAAAATTTTTGTGCATGCCATAGCCATGAAATAAGAAAACACAATTTGGCTCAACCATGGTCCGCAACAACCTACATATGAAGTTTTCCTTCAAAATGATGCTTCTCTGGAAGAAACATAGACCCTACATCCCTAAAAAACAAGCCAGATTACATATAATTTATCCAAATAATTTCAATGAAGACAAAAAATGAAAAGATACACCGTGAGAGAAATGAATAATTTGCACCCTTCTTGAACTAACAAACAGAAATGGCATCCCTCCTCTCCAAGCATGCAAATGTGGCCCCCTCCAAAGTTTGCACACATTTGTAACCCCCTCTCATGGCAAGAATGAAAACATGGAAACCACAAAAGGTAGCACAAAAAAATGAAACCCTGAACACATGCCCCCTCCTAAGTATTAAAAAAAGACATCCCACGAAAGACAATGTCACGTCATTCGCTGAACTTCATGGTCCATTTGTGGTACGTATATTTTATCATTTGAATTCTCTACAAACAAGAATAATTGTAATTCAAATACAAATAATCTTTGTATGAACTTAGTCTTTGCCAAAATGAAACCCTAGAACATGGCTCTTGAAGTGAGACCGCCATTTTGACCTTGCATCCTCATCAGAAATCGAGGTGGTCAGAAGGAACCCCTCGCCAAATTAAAACATATCTGGCATACATCCATTTGTTTGCCACTATCCATTTTGATATTGCCCAGCTTGATGGATAACAAATGACTAGGTGACAAGCTAGAAATTAGCTGATCACGTACTGATCGTCCATTGAGCTGGTCGCTCAATCAACGACTTAGAGGTCATAAGGCCTACAGATCTAACCTTCATCCGTGCATTCTCCTCGAATCCTCAAATTAGCAAGGCCAAGGTTAGAGAGAACAAGAGATTGAGGCACCAGGGAAAAAGAAAAGCACTGACATAAAGTTTCTGGATGTGGAAAACTCAAAGGAACTCACGATTTCAAGGCAGTACCTCCACTCATTATGGACCTTGTAGAATGGGTTAAAGCTAAAATTGAAGAAGACATCCAAAGACTCAAAACATTTAAGTCTAGTTGGCGAGGCAATGGCGATAATCTCCAAGAGTCACATTGAGTAGAAAACCCTTTTCTCTAGCTCTAAACATAAAATTGCAAAATTCAATGACGACTTGAATGTTAGAGCAACAAGATAGGCACATTACATTGGTTTTATGAATAATATAAGACACGCAGCTAAGTGTGCAACTATTTAGAAGGTTATAGTTGATAAATCATGTCATTGAGAGCTACATTAGAAGCTACAGCACAACGGAGGGTTATGCCCTTGAGATGTGCGTGTTTGAAATGCCATGAAGTGCATTAAAGAGCCCATGAGGATTGTCTTTTGATTCCTCCCTATCCTATCAACTTGATGATAGATGTTTTGCCTCCTTAAGGAGCTAGATGGATCTTTTTTTTAATGGGGAACGGATTTCCCACTAAAAAAACCACCATTTTTGTTCTATGGTTAAGATTCCATCTTCCCTCCTTCAACCAAAATTACAAGATTTCACTTCCCCTACACGAGGAAGTTTTGCTACCAGATTGTGAGAATGTTTTAAGTCCTCCAGAATGTGGGGCATAAGGGATGTGCCTTGTACGAAGCGTAAGGTGTGTCAGGAGAAGTAAAGAGACAAGCAAGGAGGCATAGAAGACAAAGAGAAGACAAGAGTACGTGTTAGTATGAGAGATTGGCGCTCTAGATTTGCATTCCCCCCTACCCTTTGTCACACTTTTTAAGGTTGGTTAATCCCTTGTAGTTTCCTTACTTCTTGTACTTTTTTTTGGCCTTGAAATGATGCTTCGCCTAGTTCCGTGAGTCACGACCTATAAACCTAGCTTGATTCCATTAGGCTCTCCTAATCATGGAGGTTTTGAAATGTTACATTTTTCTACTTAAATGTGCCAACTATAGGAAACTCAAGAGGTAAAAATAATAGAGGTATCATACTATTTATGAGACAAAGGACATTTGTGTAGGGCGTCACCTCTTTAGGTTGTTGGGCGACCTTGAGAAAGGTCTTTACATGCAAGTTTCTTGTTAATGGACTAGAAAGTGTCGGAAGTTTTAAGTTGAACAAGGTGTAAGGTGGTTACAGCCTCATCAAACACCCTTGGTAGACTCCAAATCCTGGGATTCATTACCATGAGTAAGGTTGTAAAGGTAACAACAACTATATCATTAAAGGGAAATCTCACTAAGTCATTCTAGCATGACTGAGGAATTGATGGAGGAGGACCACAAAAACAGACATCCTAATAAAGAGCTTGAAGTTAACAAGGAAAAATCCAAGAAAGATTATGAATATGGCAATTATCGTGAAGAGAAGTCAATCTGATAAGTTCATAAGATTATGGCGCTTGCCGAATCTTTAGAATTTTTCCAATGTAGCAAGGTTGTTGACAAGAGTAATGACACCTTAAGCGGTCATGTGGGATATCTTCTGGAATACGAGCTGGACAATGCCATGTTAAGGCAATCTCTATTTATTGTCATATGCTTGCCCTTTTTTTCTCAAGGTGACAAGGCTACTTAAGTTCATTACCAACAATGGAGTTAAGAAACCACTTCGAGAAGTGCAGGAAACCCCTTTTGACCATGTGCCTTTAAACACAACTTGACACACTCGAGTATTATATTGGACACTAGCTTTCTTTGCAAGGTTGGATTCCTTAAAGGCATGTACGCAAACAAAACCCTCTTTTAGTGTGTGAAACACTACAAAAACATGAGGCACTTCAGGCTACATTCCACGCTTTAACAAAATCAGATTTGAATTTTGTGTTTGCCAACCTACTAGTGCACGTTGAGAACAGGATATTAATCATGATTGCCATCTACAACATCTTGCCACTCATGAGGTGACTTGCCAATTTGATAATCTCAGTAAGGCATTGAATAAAGTGAGCTAGGTGCACATGCAATAGCAGTCGCAACATATTGTAAGTGTTCAAGCCACCGTTAGCAATGTGGAGAAGTTCCTTGTCTTGAAGACATTGAGATGTCATGAAAAAAAGAATTGGCAATATGTTGAGCTCTTTAGTAAGGATTTTACATTCATTGAATGGCTAAACAATTAAAAGAACATTTGGCATGTCCTCAAGTTCTCAATTAGTGAGTGGTGTGACATTGCAATGAGGTGGCATGAAGACAAGTTTTTCAATTATTTGGTCAAAGAGTAGGATACAGAACAACAAGACCTTTTATTTTAGCCCATGTCTTATGAGATTGATTGTGCTTAAACATAACTACTACAATCTAAAGAATAAGGAAAATTGTGTTATCCACAAGGCCAATGACTTGAAGTAGCTAGGTATCTCGCTCAAGGTATACTTGAGTGGATTTGAGCAATTGTGGAGGAAGAAAAAAGCTTTTTTTGAGGAAGATGAGATTGAAACCTTGAAGTATGTAGAGGGCTTGTTGGTAGAATGCTTCCATGATGGTCGTTGTGGTGATCGTATCTTTGTTTTTTAAGAAAAAAAAAAGATAGGATCACCACAACGACAACGAGTCATACTTGGACAAGGTTGAGGGCGATAACAAATTCATTGAGTGAATCACATGAAAAATCACTGAGATCTATGGTAAAGTGGATGTGCATAGCAAGTCTACAACATGTGCATGTACATAACATGGACTTAAGGGATAGCCTGGTAGTGGGATGAGGTTAAGGAGAAGAAATTTGCAAAGTCATAAACCAAAAAGACTAGGGGTACATATCCCCCAATCCCAACCACGACCACAATAATGATGAGTTACAGGTGTTATGTTGTTGTTTGAATATTGCCTCTTATGAGAGCATGTTTCACATTTATACGCAAACCTGTCACCATAGGGCGTATTTTCTTGATGTTTCTTGCAATGTCCAAGAGGCCATAGCCTTTCTAGTTGTAGTAACACCTCATAAGGATGATGTGGTATTATTTTATGGACAGGTTCGTGGTGAAGACCATGGTCATGGACATGGGCCTTGCTTTTCAAAAGGACACGGTAATGGATCCAATTTTCTCACTGTCAAACTGTGTTAGTGGGCACCAATCAGAGGTTACATTGGATCACAAGTTTGGGTTCATGATTGCAAACAAGGAATTAAAGAAATTAAGAAGTTTTATGAGTTCAAATTTCCTTTGTTTTCCCCTCTTATTGAAGCTCAGTTTGCACTTGTTAATGGGTTTTGCTGAGTATATTTTACATCTTTTGAGGAAATGCATGATACAACATGCGTAATGGATCTAACACTAATCTTTGTGTGACAGATGTGGGATACCGTAATGTGTGGTACATACGTCCAAAACATGTTTTGAATTTTGCCCATGTACTTCGATTTTAATTATGAACAATTTAGGTGCATCACAGGCAAACCTCTCAGTTTGGTGGAGCCATTTAGCCAAAAATTTACCACTAAAATATTTTTTGGAGTAGTCAGAGTTTCCACCCATTTATGGGATGCAATATAAAGTGAGAAAATAGAGGTACAAATTCCATGTCCCAATTCAACTTCTGACATCGACAACCGATTCTCCACGGACACACTTGAGTGAGAAGCACACTTCCCGGTGTAAGAGCCTCCTCCACTAGAACTTCATAGAAAGAGGCATCCAAGCAGTGTTCAAACTGGCAAGAAGTCTATCCATGGCACACAAGCACTGCATCACCCTTAAGTCTAAGCCACGATTGTAGCACCTAAGTAAGTCCTAGATTCTACATCTTTGCAAGTCCCAAGTCCACTTTTCCGTTGTTACCGCCAGCTAGGCTAGCACAAACTTCTTTCGCATGCCACTCATGGAAGGTCGTCAAAATGGCGGCCTTCAATGGGCGCTGAACATTGACATTGGCAGGTTGGGCCTTGGTGGTGCATTCCACCGAGATGAACAGGAGCTTGATGTATGGGTAGTTTTGTTTGAGGAATTCTTTTAAATCCGATGAGGAGTGGGGCTGCCATGCGTCGACAAAAAGGATCACCTTTTGCTTGATGACGAATTTGTTGTGGTGCTTGCATTCACGCTTGTACCATGGGTTGATGATGTGGGTGATCGAGTCTCTAGTCGTGTTAGAGTTGGCCCAATGTTTGGCAGTATGGGTGAAAACAAAGTGGTTGTCGGCCACCACGTGTCGCGAGTCGGTGTTGTCTAGATAGCACCGGTCCATCTTGCATGAGTATGTCATTTTGCAATGGTGGCATGTCACATGCCATTGTGGAAAAGACGAGTGCGGTGATTTGATGTTTGTCATCTAGCATAGCAATGGGAACTTCTTTTGATCCAGCAAGGCGTACATGCGGTCTCCTACACATGCCGTGAATGGAAGTTTGATCACTTGCCGATTGGGTCAATGGACATGTCAGTGTGGTGTGCGTTGAACATTAAGGGGAGATCCACTTGGTTCATCACCATGAGGGTCGCCATGCATTTGTGCATGGCCTCCATTTGTGCTTTGCAGTTAGCAAGTAATTTTTTAGCAACAACCGTGCCGCATCAGTTTGATGAGCGCATGCGCTCCCTCACAAACTTTTCGATCCACCCATGAGAGAAAGACATGAATCCTTTGTTGGCGAGAAGCACTTCCGGATACTTCTCAGCCATAAACCCTTACATGAATTCACAGAGATTGTTGCTGTTTATGATTGTGCTTACCTCACACAAGTCGGTTCTGGTCTTTACAATGCACTCTTCACATTTATGACCAGTCACCCTGGAAACATACACTGTACATACTGTGTACATGACATGTGTACAGGGAGAGGGAGGTGGTGATAAACTGCACAGGTTTTGGTTGAAGCTTGACGACCCTTGTCAAGATAATTCATGAACGTTTGTGCTCTAACGGCTAGGAGAAAATCCTATGGAAGTCTGTTCAAAAGGAACTGGTGACTAGAAAAATTCCACGAAGCATTCTAGACAATATAGAAATAACATCATGTGTTTTGCTTAAAGACGGAATTGGTCGTGTTGGTCATTGGTGTACAAAACCTAAAATATCCTCCAAGTATTGGATCTTTGATACAATACTACATTCGTTTGCAGGTACATCGGAATTAACTTCATCAAACGGTCGTGCGACAGTCGTTCAATGCAAGCGACTGTAAACCACTTGCAATATCCTCAATAGCAAGGATCAAGGGCCTGTTTAGTTAAATTTTGTCTTCACCCATGAAAGGTGTCATACTCGCTTCAACACACGACCCCCTTCCAGTGCGCAAGCATACATGAGATTACGGCATCGTTTTTCAAATGCATGTTTTATCCTAGTTAATCTTATGTCGACTTGTGGACTTCGGATGCAAGACAGATCCGAAGTCCACCATTCGATAGATACACACCTATTTCCATGCATCTTAGAAAAGTGAATAATTCAAATGTATTCAAATTCATTTTTTCTGATTGACATGTTTATAGCCAACTTTGATGCAGTCAATTGTTAACAAGACAATCTCACATGGGCAAATTGAAGTTTGCGATCATGTGAAATGTTTTTGCTTTCATCGGAATACAAACGCATACATTACTACATCCACGACCTTATATCCAAAAGCCTTTCTTGACTGACGAATGACTAAAGTTTTTAGGCAGTGTTCACCAGTGAACACGTATCTCATAGAATACATACTTTGTGATGTTCACCCACCAATACAGGACACCTACCGGAAGTTCACTAATGTATTTTGTTGAGGGAAATGTTGACGATCCCAAAACGAGTCTTGTACGTATATTCGTGTACGTTTCTACGGTCAACCAGGTACACACCAGTATACACTCCCCGTAGTAAAGGATGTCATGGCCATTCCAAATGGTCTTAATGGGTTTGAATCAAGTTTGTCATGTAAACTTTGAACGAGTGTTGAACATCGATGACGTTGAATTGTTGGACGAAGCAACCTTGCAGTCACATCTTCCTTTGTTCACCAGTGGACAATTTTCCTCTTGTCATGCTTCGCGACGTTCAGTGTCTAATACATTTGCCCAATACATTTTCTGTTCCTGGGGGGGGGGGGGGGGGCAGGACAAGTCCCCCCCCCATAGTCGAAAGTTTATGCGGTAAGTGAAGTGAAAAGTGTATTGGGGGCCGGTCACTAACAATACACAAATGTATTGAAGCGAGAAGAATGTCAAATAAACAGTACAAAGATATAGATGTTCACTTGTGTACATCTCCCATTGTACACGAGATGCATTTTGCAATACACTTCCCATAACAGATCAACAAGGTGGGAGGGGGGGTTGGTTCTTGCACGCGTGGCGTAAATTCCATGCGGATCTTAGAACGGGTGCGGTTTAGTCGTCGCACACATCTGATTAATGACAAGTTGAAAAGCAAGTTTGACACCTGTGTAAAGCTTTCTGTTCATCTAGTTTGATAACTCAACCTTGACGGGGTTCGACCTTTGATACACTGGCATTGATGGACAAAGGATTGTCGCAGATGCACTCTACATTGTTCACCTATGTACAAATTTCTTGGATTCCTCATACTACGCGACGTTCACTGTCCAATACAATCGACCAATACAATTTCCGTTCTTGGGGGGGGGGGACCGGGCAAGAAGTCCATCCAAAAACGATAGACCCCACCCCCCCTCCCAGTTTGAGATTATATGTGGTGAGTGAATTGGAAAGTGCATGTTGGTTTGATCGCCAACAATACACTAATGTACTCTAGTGAGAGAACTCGAGTAAACAATTCAAACTTGGAACATACACTTGTGCACGTCATTCAATTTCCAACAGATACATCTCGTCATGCATTCCCCATATACAATGGCAGGGTTGGGGGGGAGGAAATCTCGCTTGCGTGGCGATTCTACATGCGCGGTGGATGGCCCCAACGTGCTCGCAGTCGGCCCCCCTCTAGGCACCAACCTCATAACTAACTATTCTTGGCTATGAATATGCTCTTGACACAAAACATGTCAGTAGTTGCAAATGTTTAAACAACTTATAATAGTATTCCATTTTTTTACATTCTTCTACAATTTTTTATAACAATTTCTTACTCTTGTTCCATGTTAGAATTTTTATGCTCAATCTAATTGAACTAGGAGTTAGGTAAAGTATAGCTTCCTAAACCAAGGTTTCGTAGAAACTTCCTATCTATGCTTAGCTGAATACACACATAGAAGAGTGTATAAAAAGGTCATGATTAACCATACCTCATCTTTCATGCCACACAAGGAAACTCTACCTCGCACGGTTTCCATGAAACCTCTTAGAGGTTTGACCTTGGACTTTGAATTTTTCAGTGTGGGTTAGGAAAGCATGGAATCTTTCATGCAAAACAGCCGATGAGGGCTCATACCATCCACGAATGGTTGATGGGTTGAGCTGGTTGTACACCTAACGACCCCCTCCCTTGCGATGACGCTTCCATAGAAGCTTAACAGCAGCGTAGGCAGTTCTGCTGATGACCATGGCATTGTGGATGCGCGGGAGGTGATTGTTACCAAGCCAATTGACGTTTTTAGCAACCATATGCAGATGGCGGCCGGTGTTTCCACCATGTGCATCGTTTGGCTTAGCGGCTGCTCCTCCATCTTTGGCATTGATATCGGCCGGCGCATCTGCAGGGACAACCATATGCGTACAAGTAAGGATAGTCAACATTACGAGAAGATTGGCAACCTCTATGAATATGAGGAAAACTGCCTCGTTCTTCTTCTTCTTCTTCGGGCATCGAGAGCGCTTCTACGAATGCAGAGTCTTGAGCCGGACTCAAGAGGAATGCGTCAATGTTCTTCTTTGGGTGAATGTTAGAGCTATTCAAAAGGCTCTTGAAATCCTGGTGAAATAAACATACACCACGCTATGGTAATTGAAGAGAATGGCCTTAAATTGATGAGGTGAATCTTATTTGTAGTATTTTTCAAAGAGTAAGACCGAATGAAGTTAAAAGTCAAAGGTGCTAGCCAAATTCACTTGTGCCCACACTATGTTTACCGAAGTGATTGAACCATATGATTTACAACCCTTGCAAGATGGAGTCTTTGTTTGCCACAAACTTTGCATGCATTTTCATTTATGGTCAATCACCCCAAAGTACACACTGATAAACTAGTGTACAAAATCAGAACATGAATGGAGGATGTTTCTGGGAACTTTATTGCCATTAATAGGAATGGTTCATTGAAATTTTGTGTATATCTTGAATACATAGATATTTCTGTGTATATTTCCTTAAACGTTTCATTGAAATTCTGTCAATTCCTTATTTTAATTGTTTTAAAATAATAATACTTATGCATTATAAACAACACAAAGGTGAAAAAACACCAATCTTTCCTTATAACCCATGTCCAACTGCTCCAATATTGCTTTTATGCTTGTTTCACGTTACCATACCTGTTTTGGTTGTTCTTTGTTGTCATGTACTACTCAGGCCTTTGTTTTCGATTCGGAGAGCATCCATACCTTGACTAATTGGGTCCAGATAATACACTTGACACCAACTGTACAGGGAGATTTGGTCCACAAAGGAGGACCTCACTGACTTTGATGACGAGGTCGCTCTCGTCTGACATCTCTGTTGCCGATGTCAGACATGAGCAGTCTCACAAAAAAACTTCAAGTAAACCCTTCTTGTTACATCGAGGGTCTACGGTTTAGTTCTTTTTCTTGCCTGGGTACCTGGTGTGCCCCACGATGGCAGGGCATGGCAATTTCCCTTTTTTTTAACACGGCAACCGCCCTAACCCAATAGTTCAACAACCAAACTACGGGGTTTGGGAGTTCTACAAGGCAAATCCTTAAACCTGTTGTTCATAATTCATCCCAGAACTAAAACAAACCCCCAAGTTTAACAGTGAGGTTGGGGTTTTATAAATTCACTCACCTAGGCACCTACCAGGCCCCGCAATTGCAGGGCCCGACAGGTTCCCTTTCGTTAACCAAGGAAGGCGGCAATTGACAATACACAAGGTGGTATGAGCTCTGCTTGTGCAGTGCTGATCAAGTCTAGAAGGACTCTATTGAAGTTCCCCTTTGTCAACCCAGCAAGCCTGGTAGCACTCTGCTAGCTTGGCTGGGTGGGTCAAAAGTCCTTTAACGACCTAGTAAGTCTACCAATGGCTGCCAACGTGGAGAGGAGGTTGCTCTGAAAACCTGGAGGCCATTTCTCTTGAAAGTACAATGACCGTGCTTAGACCCTTGCAACAACAACCTTGATGGCCTAGCAAGGTGTTGCGCCCTTGGATGGGGCTGGTTGTGTCAGAGCATTGAACTGAGCCGTGTTCCGCCGTTGTTTCCCTCTACCATACCTGTACTTCATAGTCTTTTTAAATTCAAGTTTGATTCCTGTCTTCTACTTACGCACATTGGAGTACAATGTTTGCTTGCTAGGCACAAAGATCCGAGACAGTAACAAGAACCCCTTGCTGCATCAGAGCACGCGGTGACTTTGTAAGTGTAGGCTCCAAAAACACCAACATGGTATGAGAGCACAAGGACGTTTAGACATGCTCCAAATGGAATTAGAGCAGCATACTCGTGTTGCCAGCAAGAAATAGTAGTTATAGCTCAAGCTTCAAAGGATGAAAACAACAATCATCATTCACTTGTGGCAGGGTGATTGCGTGACGTGGTGACTGTACACACAAGGAGTTATTGAGGACACTTTGAGCGACCTCAATATGGAGAGTCCACACATGGAATTTGAATAGTTGAATGGCCTCTCAGCACCAAGCTTGTGCATGGATAGAGGATTTGGTCCCAAAAGAGAGCAAGCAATAGCTGAGGTGATGAAGCGCTCAAGAGAGGAGGCGTTTGGCAAGGGCACGTTGACCTAAAGTGTGTGTTAATGGAGTCTTGGGTCAGATGCTAATTGACACAAACTTTTAAGCTCACTTTCCACACCTTTAGCAGCAGTTGTCCTAGATTCAGTAATAGGTGCATATGTAGCATCACCTTCAACTAGCAAAACTACCATCATTAGTAAATACAGTAGTCCTACAAGAAGATGTGCCACAAGCTCTCATGTTAGTGCAGATGCTACTAATATGATCGGCAACGTCGGGCATGACAAAGCTCTACGTGGTTCAGCCATAGCATGTTGTAACATAGGTGTTATCCATGGCACTTGTACCACCACTACTTGATAGAGGTGAGCATGAGATGGCTAGGGAGCAAGCTTTCAAGAATGAAAGCACAGAGCAACGACATCAAATAGGCAACGAGTAGCTCTTTTGCGAATGACAGTGGCATACTTGTGAGCTGCTAGTTGCTCAGGCAGCTCAACCTGAAGGTCAGGTGATGCAGATCTAGCAATAGAATGAGGCCTTGCAGGTGATGAAGGTTTCATCTACATCACATCAACCATCCTCACATCGACCAAAGCTTAGTTCTCCTCCAAACATGCCAGAGCGTGTCTGTCCACAATAGAAAAATTCTACTTTATCTGCTCATGGAGGAAGCATGCAGACACTTGTAGTGTTCCTTGTAGCATCCACAATGCCACCATTGCAACAGTCAAAGCAAACAATGATGCCACATGGCTTTCAAGTGCCACAAGCAGCAGCTGACGACAAGTAGTGGTACTTTGCAATCACCCACGTGATGATGTCACAAGGGTCGACATCATTCCATGCACTACTTTGTGAGTCACAAGTAGGAAAGCCATTGGCAACAACTGAGTTGTCTAAGGAGCCAAGGCAAGCAACCATCTTGCAGAAGCTCATGGAGGGTGAAGTGGTGAACAACCAACCAAGCTACAATCAGCAACCTGACAGAAAGCAATAGTTTCAACGATAGTACCTACTTGAGAGAGAAGTATTGGCACTAGTGGTTACAAGGTTAGACGCGTTGTTAATCGTCCACAAGCTGACAAATGAAGCGGATAGCGGCTCTGTATCTCAGATGGAGTTCTCAAGCTCCATCCAAGAGAAGACAACCCAATAGCTAAATGCTGATGGTACCAAAGAGCTAGTGAGGTGGGCGTGTCTTCAATGACAGACAAAGGTTCACATGAGTTTCAATGTGCGTGAAAAGATAACTCCTTATCAGCTCGAATGGACCCAACGCGAGTTTAGAATGCACATTGGACACAGCACCAGGCCAAGCAAAAGCTAGCATACGACCTGTAAGTGTAGTTGTGATGCAACAAGTACTCTTGTATGGATCCACGAGTAAGTAGGAGCTCAAAGATTGAGCTTAGCAGCTGTAATTGTATTGACACCGCATCGATACAAGAGGAAGCAACATGGTAGCAGGTGCGAGGCAACCCACCACCATTGACGTAGAAGTGACAAGCGTACCAAGGTAGAGACGCTCGTCAGCAGACTGACATGTGCTTCTCAAAACTGCAAGATCCGCTACATGGCACGGAGCAAGCATCAACAGAGGAAGAAGGGGAAAAAGAAAACAAAGGGGAGCGTCTGAGCAAAAAAAGGGGATGGTATCCTTATGCACCATTTGGTTGTAGCATCAAAACCGGCAAGTGTAGGAAACGCACAAGTGCAATTGAGTTTCATGTTGCAGTGGGGAAACCAAAGCCAAGGTGAGCTACATTGTGGTCGCAGACATCATCATGTTGCTGCTTAGTGACAACGAGCATGTATGGATCCAAAGGCAATGCAAAACCAAAGGAAAAACCTACAATGGCAACAATACCCTTAGTGAGAGCACATCAATCTCCACATCTGCGGTCTTGACCACGACAACTTTGACAAGGATGTATTGTGCATCTGAGGAGACATCTCACCTATTCTAAGCTGTCCAGTGAATAAAAACTGCTTAGCACATCTGCAGAAGAGCACGTCAGCATCGGCAATAGGTGTAGCAGCCATGAAATTACTAGCAACAGCTTACTTTGCCAAAGCAATAGCAAAGAAGATTTTGGAGTGAGGGGGAGGGAGTGCAAAGGTGTTGGTCAAGCCTTGAAGTAGCTTTCAGTGTAGCGAGCTAAGAAGTAGACAAAACAATGCTGGAGAAACAGGTGGATGGAATATGCCCACCGAGTGTCTGGTGGTGTGCACAATTGGAGTAGTTCTGCTACATGAAGAAATCCTACCGGAGAGACAAAAGAAGGTAGTAAGCCAACTTGGTGTTAGCTGGCATGCACAAATGGAGCAGCTATGCCCCATGGAAAAATCGTGCAAGAGTGCCAAGTGGAAGCAGTTAGCCTATCTTGATAAAGGCGGCATGCATGGAGACTGGCAACATGCACAATTTTCTTACGGGTGCTCAACACCAGATTCTGTAGTCATTCAGTTTTTTTTATAGAGACGTCTGACCTTTGGAGCAGTCAAGGACCTCATTCTTTGATTTTCACTTGAAGGCAAAGGTGGTGGAGGGGCAAGTTTGGTCCTCACTTTTGCAAGTCACACATGGCATAAAACATGCTCAGCAGCAACTAATGTCAGAGGAGGAGCTAAAGCACTAGTGCAGTAGTCGGAGCGGCTGTTACAGTGAAGGCAAGGAGTTTGAGGTCTGGGAACGACCTTGGAGCAGCTCGTTGCGACCACGAGCTACATGGATAAGCTCATCCGTTATGCAAATCATAGCTGTTAGCCAACCTCGTGTGAGGTGCCTTCTAAAAGGTGGAAGCAATAACTAGTAGTAAAAGCAATAGTTGAAGAAAAAAAATAGGAGACGTCCTTGGTCTGTTGCAGGTAGCTTGGTTGATATAAAAAAGATACCGGAATGTAGATCTTGTTTTGGCAGCCTTGAAAACCCATTTGGGTCTCCTCTCCCCAAGAAAAGGATTGCGGGGTGGGGTTAGCTCCCATTGCCGCGGACCCTCCTTCATTTGGTATTGTAGTAGTAGCCGAAGTTGCAAAGTAGTGGCACCTGTTGGAGATGCAACAACTGGCACTTGCAAGTAACTGCTTTAAGTCTTGTTGCAATAGCTATGTTCCACTGTTCTTACACTCGAGTTGACCGCTTACGGTGGCGTGACGTGCTGACATTGACACCATAGGAAACAAAATGGTGTGGGTGCTGAATTGTGGACAAGGAATGCAGCTACAAGAGGACGAGCTGATTGCACGCGCATTACGCAAACGAAACGGGCAGCCAAAAAAGAAGTTGTGAAAGGTCACTTAATGAGCGAAAGAGGGACTGAAGGAGAGGAGACACCAAGCAAGGGGGGGGATGGAGCGACGTCAACAGTGGACATTGCACCAGCTTGTTGCGATGGAAAGCTGGCCAGCTTTCCATTGCAACGTGGAAGTAGCGCGAGGCCAAGGCTATGGCCAATCGAGCCATGGCGAGCTCCGATCAACGCAGGGTGGAAGGGGCGCTTCTCTAGTTGATACAAAGTAGGGTACCCATCAAGGGTTGTCCGAAGACTCGCCACAAAAGGTGGGGACGCAAGTTTTTGGGCCGACGCACTCGGGAAGCAACAACCAAAAATGCCGGCGATGACCACCTGAGTAATTGAAACGGCGGTGACGACACCATGACTTTAAAGCCGCCAGATGTGTCTGGAAGTGCGAGAAAGTTACCAAGAATGGACGTGGGGGCACGATGGCTGCCTCAACAATGGTGGAGTCAAGCCTAAGTAGTGGACTGACCGTGAAATATGTAGCGGATGTAGCTGAAGTGGAGTTGTCAAAGTTGGTGCTTGGAGCTACAAGGGGAGCACAAGTCTACAACATAATATAAATGAGATTGGCGACGGGCTTTTATACTCATAGGCCACCGGTGGCTGTAGCAGGTTGGTGCTCCAAGCAGGCGGTCGCATTGCTGGTCGGACCTCGCAAGCGTCTCGTTAGTGGAAGCTTTTAGAGCCTTCCACTGCATAGCCAAGCCAGTGCATGAGAGACACAGTGGCTTGGGCTGTGGGAGGTTGCTTCTACATGAAGCAACCTCAATGGTGAGTGGGCAGGTAAACCAAATCTCACCCAATTTCATGTTTTTACTCCACCCCACCAGTTCAGACCAGACAACGGCCCTGACAATACCCAAGAAAGCTCAAAGCAAGCGTGTCTAAGGTGATACTTGACCAATTTGAGCCTTTTTTCCCTAAAAATTCTGAGCATCTGGAGAATACCCTAAAGCAACCCAAAAGTCTCTTATGACAAGCGAATGGTTTTTTGGGCATGGAAAACTACACTGATATCACATTTAACCACCAAAAAAATGCGACACTCTTCGCATTCATTAGCGCAACTATCAAAGGGGAGTGTTAGAGTGAGCGATAACTATGCTGAGCAATAGTTCAATATGACGTAGTCAGATCAACAATCCGAGGTTCGTACATGAAGTTACGAATGCTTATCTGTAGAAACCCGGGTATGTCTTGGCCCGGTTTTTCTAATGTATAGGCGAGATATCATTCTTGCATCCAACTCCAAAGGGGGAAAGGAGCCTAGATTTGAGTGCTACATGCACAAAAGGCTGTGCATGCTTACTAGCTTAGCTTGGCCAGCAGATGCGCTATGCAAGCAAGCACTACTAGGTACTTAACCCAGACCAATCAAGGTGGGGCCATACCTGAGTGGACTGTTAGGACCACTTGCATGAGTATATGCAAGCAGATCTTTTAAGCAAGGACCACTCTACATCAGGTTGTGCATGCATCAACTACCACATGCATGACTCAACAGTTGCATTAGCTATTACATCCACGACTCAGTAGTTGCATGTGGAGCCAAGAGTGGGGACCACCCTACGTAAGCAGCAACATGCCCGACTTAGTAGCTGGGACCACGGCAAAGTTGCAAGCCTTGAGGAAGCTTCCTTTACGAGGATGCTACGAGCCTTTGACTAGGAAGATTCCTTTAGAAGGAAGCTACGACCTTGTAGTAAGAAGTTTCACTAGGCACAAGGCAGTTGGTCAACTTGTCATCATCCCAGTATAAAAACAGAGTGGACTCTGTCAGTTCACTAACTCTAAGAACTCCAAAAACGTCAGCAGCAACCCCATCAACACTACCATTTGCACCAACAGATCTTCTTTGCCAGAAAATTCCTCAAACCAAGACTCTGATGTCGCTCTCTCTCTCATAGATCCATGTTAGCCTTACAGCCTTCTGCCAGCATTGGTTGGTGGACGCCTGTGATTACGTGAAGGCATGACTACCTAGAAGAGGTGGCTAGAGTACGCCCAAGTCTAGAAAGCAGCCATGCAAGGCTGCCTCTTTAGATGCTGCTCATCTCTGTGCCTGGAGCCGTGTTTGGGCGTTGAGCCCAGAGTTAATGTCTCGCGTCAGCCTTGCCTATGTAGTGCTAATTGAGTCTAAGAGGACTTTGTTAGAGTTCCCCTCTATTGACCTAGTAAGCCCGCTAGCACTCTTCACTTTGGCTAGGAGGGTTTGAAGCCCTCTAACGACCTACCCCCGTGGACTTTGATTTCGATATTAACTATTTTTTCCATGGTTGAATTTCGTCGAAAAAGGTTTTTCGTCGAATTCAAAAGAACCACCAAAACAATTCCATTTTTTTTTGTCGAATTTAACGGTCTACCCTTATGCTTCTGCCTAGTTTAGAACCGGGTCCTCTGTCTCTTTTGTCTTGCAACCAGATGTTTGTTTTCTTGAAATCACGTGGTCGATGTTGTTCGAACACGCGGGGATGCATTTCGGTGGCCGTCGTGGCCACCGAACGCTCCCCACCTCGCGTTTGCCATTCGGTGGAACGACAAACGCGAGCGCGATGGGCATACGACCATTCGAAATGCCAAACGGTTGTATGCTCCTCGCTCTCGCGTTCAAACGGAGGCGAATGCGAGAGCGAGAAGAAACGTTTTAGGGCTGATTCTTTGGAAAAAAATATTGACATACCCCAGTTTGTCGAATTTAACGATCCACCCCCTGTTTTTCGTCGATTTCAAAAGTACCCCCAAAATAAATACACAAGGCCAAAAAACTCGTCGAAAAAATTATGGCACAACTCAATCATCGAAATCAAAGTTCACTGGGGTAGTAAGTTTTGTAGTGGCTGCTAGCATGGAGAGGAGGCTGCAGTGACAGCCTATAGGCCATTTCACCTAAAAGTAAGGTGACCGTGCTTACACCCTTGCAACAACAGCATTGACACCCTAGCAAGGTGTTGCACCCTTGGATGGGGCAGGTTGTGTCAGAGCATTGAACGAAGCTATGTTCCGCCGTTGTTGTCGTATACCATACTTGTACTTGATACTCTTATTAATTACAAGTTTCATTCTTGTCTTCCACTTCGGCACCTTGGAGTACAGGTTTTTCTTGATAGGCACAGAGATCCTAGAAAACAACAAGACCCCCTTGTTGCATCAGAGCACGCAGTGATTTTGTCATTACAGGCTAAAAAAATCCCAACATACACCATCCGAATACAGTTTTGATATCGAGGGGGGGTTGGATAGTCCTTTCACCCCCTCCCAACGTTGAAAGTGTATTGGGGTGGTGTATTGGAGTATGTATTTGAGGGGTATCGAATACTTCAACTTGTGTACCATAAGTAATTACCAATGAGTTGTACACATGTTCGATACCCATAGATATCTACAGTACACTCTACAATACACCCCTCCAATACACTTCACGTATTGGGAGGGGGCAAGATGGAAGAGTGGAACACTAAAGTACGAATTCTTTGCATTTTAATGACACACCACCAGATACACCCCCCAGATACACTCAAGGTACTTTGCGGGAGGGGGGACCACCACGGACTTCATCAAAGCTTAGAAAAGGACGCGGGGTGCCCCTTCCAAACTTCAAGAAAAACTAAGGTGTTTCAAGGTATGAAGTACCATGCGGTTTTGCTATACGTTTGCAACTTGTATGATGAGAGACCAATGTACCCACCGTATCTGAATACACATAACTAGACAAAATCCACAGACATAAGAAACCATGGTGTAACACAAACATTTTATCAATACATTCGTCGACTAGTTGAATGGTGTACTACAAAATGTATACATGCATGTAATTTGCTAGGAACCTGAGGTATTGCATATATGATTGACACATTCCATAGTGTATTCAAATAACACGATCAACCATAACTCTGCAATTGTCATGTTCTTCACTTAGAAGAGAGGAGACAACATTTTACAACACCTAGCTAATGCTCTTATGAATTGTTTAGGTGATATGAAGAGGATGAATTATTGGCTTTTCCTAAGAGGGTCTGAAAATTTAGCCATCAAGTGGATCATTTTTAACACACACTTGTGATGCGTATGTGTAATGCAATAAAATCCATTTAAAGGTACAAACACAGTGTCATGTTGAAGGGAATAAACCTTCTTCACATGTTCAATGTATTGCTAAGGCTCCATCAAAACAAGACTCTGATGTCCTTTGAACCAAATTCCTTGTCTTTCTAAAAGTTAAAACATAGTGTTTTGCCAATTTAAAGTATGGAATTGTCAAGAAAGAAGCTAAAATTCCATGCCCAATTTTTTTCAATACAAGTCCAGAGATGTATTGAAAAATGTTTTCAATACTTCTTAGGTGAAATAAAGAATTGAGAGGATAACTTTAGGGAAGTTACTCCATAATAGATCAATGTTCAATTTGCCAAGTTTTTTGATGTATTCCAACGCCCATTCATGTGAGATTTTGCGCAACAACATATAGGCCATACAATTCTATCACAATAATAGGAGAACCCTCCATTCATTCCCATGTACTACCTTTTTCTCTTAAGGATTCAAGAGCTGAGTAGCTCGCTATACGCTACAATAATGAATTTTTGGGAAACGAAGAGGATGTTGGTTTATGCATGTGGGTGGCATACATTGTAATGAATGGGCTTATAATGAAAAATCAATTTTTGTTAGCGTAGGTTAAGGATTTATTTGACCAAGTTTAAGGTGATGACGTCATCTTGTCCTTGGAATCATTTGATGGGTACCATCAAAGATTCACAGAAAACAATGATATGATCATTACTGTGTTTTGAACACAGACAAGATTTTATGAGTTCTAGTATTTGTGCTTTGGGATAAAGGATAGATTAAGGCTAGACATGGATCCTGGGCTTCGGGGTACTCTACCCATGTATCTGGATCCAGATCTGGATTAGCGGGTCAGGATGTAGAATTGTGGATCCGGCTTGTATATGTGGATTTCGATCCGGATCCTAGGGCAGAGAGAGGAGGGATTGGGGTGTAAAAACGTCACTAGACTTCCCGCTCAAATGAAAGACGTAGCACACTCATTTGAACATTACTAAATCTTAACATATGTGTCATAATTTGGAATGGCAAACTGTTTTGCAACACACTCCTGTGTCTTACATATGCATCATGCCTTTCAATCGCTTGAAACCTGTCAATTTGGGATCCTGGAGATGGCATCTTGAAAACTCATCGGTCTTGTATCTTCTTATGTGTTGATTAACCAACCATCTTTAGCCCCACAATATCATGAGCACCATTGATGGCCCGATATGGTTTGGAAAAAGGCAGCCATTGATGGTCATCGTTGCATTTTTGGTGGTCCACAACATCGCTACCTTTCTTCCTTGTAGTGCCATGCCTTTTAAAAGCACAACAACAGGGTGTGTGTCTCCTTGTTTGACATCCACTAGTTCTGTTTCTTGTCACAAGCTATCATGGCCAAAGACGACACCACCCATCCCGCTTTTGAAGACGTGGTGAATAACAAGATAGACAATGAGGACAAAGATGATGAGGAAGGTGCTGTTGAGGACATGCACAAACGACGAGGAGAGAACTCCCTCACCTAGGGGTTCTTGGTGTTGGTCCAATTGTACAAGGCATGTGCTTATACTACACAAATGACCATGCAAAATGAGTCAGCCTATCGGCCTTGAAGAGCACCACTAGCGCTCTTTGGAAGCACATGTGCCTCATCCACCAAGATGAGTGGCTCCATCTCAAAGCCCTTGTTGCTGCCAACAAGCTCTACGAGACGAGAAGTGTGGTCATAGATGTCGATGGAAATGAAGCGGCAGCTTGTGAAAACATCCTTGTTGCACGTGTTGTGGTAAGAATCGGTTACATCTTCAAAAAGAAGTTTTTTCATCACATGCTTTTGAAGCATGTAATGGATGAAAACCTTTCGTTTTTGTCCATGGAGAGCTTATGAATTGCAAAGGAGTTTACGCACACCAACTCCACAGTCACTATTCCTTGTTGCATGAACATCGCCCACAACATATGCATCAGTGCTAAGCTGTTCCGCCAGCATATGAAGAAGTTGTTGGCGACAGTCAATTTGATTATCTCCTTCACTAATGATGGTTTAGAAGGAAGCAACAATGTCAAGTACCTAGGAGTAGCGGCACACTAGATTGACACCAACTACAACGTTTGTGCTACGCCCTCGCCTTCTCGGCCATCAAGGGTGGGGCTACAGCCGACAATCTCTACCACCTACTAAAAAGTTCACTATAGTAGTGGGACCTGTGTGAAAGAGTTTTGTGTGTCACCGTGGAAAACGAGAGTACTAAAGACTACCTTGTTAACAACCACATGATCAACAACAACAAATTCTTGGACAATTCCGGGCACACAAGTGGGTTGGCAATGTGATGAACATTGCCGTGGGTGACTTGTTCAAGCAACCATGCGTCATGGCCATCATTCTACATGTTAATGTCATTGCGGTGTTCATGATACACACGGCCACACGTGAGGAGTTGTTACAGCAAGCTATTGAACAAGCAAGTGTAACGTACAAGTTCCTCCACTTGGACACCAAGACAAGGTGGCACATCTTGTTTGACATGTGTGAGCGCGTGTTTGCTGTGTGGCCTATACTTGAGGAGTGGCTAGATTTGTATGAGAGGGGTGGCGGGCACGTGAAGCCAAAATATGAGGACTGGGAGCTCATTGCGCTCATCACAATCATCGTGAAGCCCTATAAGGGCGTCATGGATCACATATCCAGATCTTCCTATCCAACCCTCTCCCTTGTCATTCACTTCTTCTCCTTCCTCCGGGACAAGATGAAGAAATTGGCCGTGAAAGCCGTGGTTGCACAGCACAAGAGCAAGTGCTGAGAACAGGCTTGCCATTTGAACTGCAAGGAGTAGGTGTTGTTCAAGCTCAAGGAGGGCATGAAATTGAACATTGCCAAGTTAAACAAGTACACAAAGTTATGCACCAAGCGCCACGTGTTGGAAACCACCCTTGACCCTTGGTTCTGCTTGCATTTCTATGCTTACGTGCACCCCAAGATTAGCATCGCCACCCTAGACGAGGTACATGTGTAGGTGATGAGGATGTTGTGCCCATACTTCTTCCGAGTGGAGTTGTGCACAGCTGCAAAGAAGGCTGCCACAGTCGTGGCCATAGTCGGTAATATGAACAATGTACAACTTGAGCTTCAAAATCACATTCACTCTGTTGCTTTTACATCCACAAGTACAACAGCTAGGGTAAAAGGTAATATAGAATTATGTCCAATCATGTTTGAGAAAACAAAACTCTTTGTCCCAATACTAACCTAAGTTCTTTTTGTACTTTAGGAATGACAACACCCACCACAACCAACACCCCACAGCCATGTCACGGTGAAAGGATTTTGTTTTAGCTGCATGCCATAAAGGCCGCACTGAAAGATGCAGGCAACGGGATCTTTTGCAGAGCCAAGCATAGAAACCACCTTACAGGCTTGACCCTCCAGTTTGAAGGTGGAGGTGGACATCTGGGCGAATGACAAGAAGACGTTTCCAAAATGAAAAATCCTCATGTACATGCAGAAATACCAAAAAACGTACCAAAAAATCCACCTCATTGCATTCGTCCTCTTAACAGTTCCAGCCACTAGGCTCTTCTCTTTGGGCCACCATGTGATCACTGACTTAATGCAGTTATTGGTCAACCTCACGTTTGAGAACCTCAAATTGCTAAAGTCCTAGATAAATGATTTATCCTTGATGAACTTCCAATACCAGAGATACAAATCAACACACTTGGTAGCGAAGGCCGTATTGGTAAACACACATCGTCATGGTGATCTAGATTTTGAAGAAGAATTGGAAGAAGAGGGTGTAGATGATGGTGAATATGATGGTGAACATGATGCTGTAGACGATGGGTATCTATATCTATATCTAGGTATAGGTATAGATATAGACATATATAGAGATATAGATATACATATAGATATAGATATAGATGTAGATATAGATATAGATATAGATATAGATATATATATAGATATAGATATAGATATAGATATAGATATAGATATAGATATAGATATAGATATA
>SZWC01012824.1:58322-75204 GCA_023375785.1 Penium margaritaceum | reverse complement strand
ACACACACACACACATACATACACACACACATAATACATTCACACACAAACACATACAGCACACATACACACACACACACACACACACACACACACACACCTCTACACACACAAGAACGCATGCACATCCTCCCTCCATCCGTTTTGCTCTCCCTCCCTCCCTCCAGCCCTCCTTCGTTTCCTCCTTCCCTCCCTTCCTGAATAGCTCCTTCCCACCCAAAAAACTGCAACACACATTACCTTGCATGTGGCCTTCACTTCACATCGCACATTGACCGCATTGTTCACGGCAAACTCGACAGGAGCCAAGTAGACATCTCAGTCCTCCATTGTTGGGTTGATGTACATGGGGAGCATCTGCTCGAGTGTGCAGTTCATATGCTCTGTTTGTCTACCACTTTGGGGATACAATACCAAAGACATGCTGTACCGCGTTCCAAACCGTTCCTGTAATGCAAGCCAAACCCTGCTAGCAAAGCATGGTTTACATTCGGAGATGATGTGGATGGATAAGTCGTGGTACTTGATGACGCTTTCATAAAGAGCCTGGGTGTCTCTTTCGCTTTGATGCGGGTTTTTGTGGCCATTCTCATTGCCCTGTTCACAACGACCAAGATGGCATCGTTGCTTTTCGTGGTCTTTGGTAGTCCCGTGATGAAATCCATGGACATCGGCTCCCATGAGCTGTCGGATATTTTTAGAGGCTAGAGGAGCCCTGCAGGTACCTTGTTCAAAGTCTTACTGTGAAGGCGAGATCACACACCATGCGGTACTTCCTCATGTCACTGATCCATCTTTGCCACCAGTAGTACTGAGCTAGAGCATGTCCTCTCTTCTTTGACCCGATGAGGCCTGAGGAACGAGAGTTATGAGACTCGAGCATGATCTGTTGTCGCAAGTTGTTGAAATCCGGGACCACCACCTGCTTGTTGTACCAGTATAACCCGCCAGCCTCCACAAGGCCATGGCGTTCAATGTTTTTTGGCTCTGCAAACCAGGGTTCCAAAGTGTAGTCACATCCATTGCGATTCTTGAAAGGGTTCATACTGACCAATGGTCGTGGGATTGGGCGGAGTGGGTTTGTGTGTAGTGTTTCCTCCACGGTAATGGTGGAAAAGTGCCAGTTTGTGATTGTACTATTGCTTAGCATGAGGCTCATGTGTGAAGGGTTTCAACAAAAATGTTTTGTACTACCCGGTGAATGTGAAGCGACTCAAGTATCTTCTCCACCGCGCTTGTCGTCGTGAAAGGTTCGGTTACGTCTGGAAGTACGTGAGAGGGTTGTGGTGTGTGACCACTGTGATTTGTCCCTCAGTACCCTCAAGGTAACAGCGCCATACTTTGAAAGCATGCATATTTGCCGGTAGCTCTTGATTCCCAATGGTGCACCTGGTCTCTACATGCAAGAGCTTGTGGCTCTCCTAGGCAACAGGGTGACCGTCTTGCATGAGCACCGTTCCCAACCCTGTAACCGATACATCATAGTGTACCTCCCACGGCTTCTTTGGATCTGGGATTGCAAGTACCGGTGCCAAGATGAGCATTGCCTTCACAGCCTGAAAAGCCTCAGTGCATTTTTCTGGTGAAATCAGAAAAATGGGCTCTCCTTTTGGGTCAGAGCGGTGAGAGTGTGAGCTCACAAACGTGGAGTAGTCCCACATAAACCACCGGAAGTAAATTGCAAGACCAAGGAAAGAGCGGAGCTAACCCATGTTCTTGGGTTGAGGCCATTCTTTTATGCCCTGCACCTTGTGAGGGTCCACCCGGATCCCCTCACTACTGATAACGTGGCCAAGGTACTCCAACTCTGGCCATGCAAACTTGAACTTACTTCTCTTGGCAAAGAAGCGGATCTTGTGGAGAATCTAAAGTACCAGTTTAATGTGTTGCTTATGTTCTTTGTGGTTCTTAGAGATGATGAGGATGTCATCGAGATACACCAAGACCCACTTGTCGAGGTGTTCAAGGCAGATGTTGTTCATTACTGCTTGGAATGTTGCAGGTACATTCGTCAGTCCCAAGCAAAGGAACCGAAATTGGTAGTGTTTGAGATGAATTTTGAATGTCGTTTTGGGTACATCCTCCTCCGTGATCCGGAGGCGGATGTACCCAAAACGATCTGCGGGAGCGGGTACCAGATTTTTACAGTGAGTTTGTTCAATGCCGATAATCCATGCACATCCTGAGGCCACCATCTTTCTTGTTCACCAAAAGGATAGGCGCTCCAAAGGGCGAAGAGCTTGGCTCAATCCAACTCTTCCGAAGGTAGTCCTTGATTTGGACTTCCCCTTCTTGCTTTTCCGCTGGGCTCAATCGATACATAGACCAGAAGGGACGCACAGTTCCTAGCTCCAATGGAATGGTGTGTCCAACGGTTCGTGGAGGTGATAGTCCATCCGACGGTTCCTCAAAAACGTCCGAGAATTCCAAGAGAATGTTAGTGATTCCTTGGGACACCTCACCCTCCGTCTTGTGTTCCATTTTGTTCAAGGTTCAAAGAAAACAAAGGCACCCTTGTTGAATTCGTCTTTTCAGTTGGAGTACCGAGAGGCTCGATTGAGTTTTTGTTTTAGGTCGTTTAATTTATGGGATGGGAGACAGGTTGACCATTCTCCTTTCACTGTTGTTCTGCATTGTCTTTAATACAAGGTACATAATTGCCATGTGGTTTACAAGCCAGGGTCCACGAGAACAACATCAAATGGATCCATGAAATCAAACACGGTGAGACGGTCACTGGTGGTGAAGCAGCATGAGCCGTGCCACACAGTCATCAAGGATTGACACCTCTCCACTGACAACCACATTACTAGCGTGAGACGTGTGCTTCAATTGCCACCCATGTACAAAAACACTGCTCACAAACGATTCATCCGCCCCAGTATCTACCAAGATGCGTACAGGGATGACTGACAGTTTACCATCAAATTGCACGGTCATGGAAGCTTTGCACTTCCATATGAAAAGACACGCAGGGAGCTTGCCCTCAAGATGGCTGATGCGATAGGCATGAGTGTTTCTTTGCAACTCAATCGTACCATGGAATTGTTCCCACATGCAATATCATTTGGTGAATGTGTCCAACAATTCATATCCCTTGAGTATAGACTTGTTTACTTCTCGGCCCACAAGCACAACCATTGTTGTTTATGTCAGAGAGTTCTTCTTGTGAGCCGTGTGTGCAACTTTTTTCACATCTAGCGAACTTTGATTAGTTGATATGACCAGGCTCATATAGTTCTCAAGGTTTTCTTTGGTCATGTATGAGAGTGGACATGAGCAATCATGGTACAGGGACTTGGGATTCACAAAAGGCACATGAATGGTTGAAAAGTACTGTCCAAATAAAAATTCAATGTTTTTGATATCATCGACACTAAACGTGAATATATCTTCCCCGTCACTCCCATGACTCACAGCAATCCCAGACAGCAACCCACCAGTAGCTACTGGGAATGACGAAAATCCTACTCACGACCATGATGGGGACTGTGGACGCATCCCCCAACGCCTTCCTTGAAGTCCCAATTGTCGTCATGGGGGTGTCTGTCAAGAATGAGAACACAACGAATGTGTTGGATTGAGTGAATGAGTGAGAGCTAGGACAACTTGTGGCCCAAGTACTAAAACAGGAAGGTAAACAGCAAGTGGGATGAGGTGAGGTGCTGTGAAGGTGAGGTGGTGGGGAGGTGAGGTGGTGAGAAGGTGAGATGGGGAGGAGGTGAGGTGAGGTGCTGTGAAGGTGAGGTGGTGGGGAGGTGAGGTGGTGAGAAGGTGAGGTGGGGAGGAGGTGAGGTGTGGAGCTGATGTGGGGAGGTGAGGTGGTGGGAAGGTAAGGTGGGGAGGTGAGGTGTTGGAAAGGTGAGGTGGGCAAGTGAGGTGGTGGGAAGGTGATGTGGTGGGAAGGTGAGGTGGTGTGAAGGTGAGGTGGTGGGGAGGTGAGGTGATGGGAAGGTGAGGTTGCCCAGATTTGGGGGAAGGATAATGAGAGGTGAAGTAGAGGTGTAGCCTGTTTGAAAAGAGGGACAAGGTGGGGTAGTCCCTAGATGGGATAATGCATGGAGTAGATTTGGGGGTAAATGGGTGGGGTAGCCCAAGAAGGGGAAAATGGTATGCTGGGTTGAGGAATAATGCTCATGGGGGGATTTGAACCTGTGAGGTGAGTCAGAGGAATCAACGTGAGAAGCAAGAGTCTCAGATTTCACTGGCAGTGTCCGTGCCCACGCTGACGACCTTGTACCCCCTGAAACTAGATGGCTGCAAATGTCTGGCCTTGACGCTGTCCCCCATGAGGGCGTCCCTGGCTAGCAGAGGCATTCTCGTTGCCATCGCACTGCCCACCTTGGTGCTGACCGCCCCCATGGAATCGCATCTGGCCATTGCCGTTGAAGCAGTTTGGCCCCCCACCTTGGCGCACGCCATGACCGTACTATCGGCCTTGCTGTTTTCCCTTCTACTACTGGTAGTCACACTCAGGACAGCAGCCTCCTATGTTCCCAGCCTGGTGGCAGTGTCTATAGATGATAGAGGAGCAAGAGTCGTTCTCTCTACCATGACCGTGGAATTTCTTGAAGGGCTCAGACATTCTTGCGCTCCTTTGTACACTGCCTGTTGGCGCTGACGGCGCCTCATGCGCCGGCCTGCCTTCACTTGTATCATGATGTTACAAGCTGGAGTTCTGCTTGTATACCTTTCACACACAACCTCTCAATGCATGGAAGGACTTCCACTTCTTGCCATTGTCGTTACGGAAGAAGAATCACCGTTGAGGGCTGGCAAAACCACTCTGGAAGAGGTCAATGTTTGCCTGCTTTATCAGGTGGCGATCTTGGACCTTCTTTATAATCTTCATGAATACCTTGGCATTCTGCTCCACTAACATGCTCCCCTACAGGCAGATCTCCTTCTTTGCCTTCTACCATTCAGCTGGCATAGAGTACGCTTCATGCATCAGCTCGCGGTACTCCTCCCAGGTGGGGTTTGGGTGTTGTTGCTTTTGCTTCCAGAGCTTCGTCAGCCTCTCAAACGGCTTTGGCTTCAAGAAAAGCATGCCCTGGAAGTCCCACTCATCTTCCTCCATGCGAGCAAGCCAAAGGTGCCTCTGAAGAATCATCAAGAACATGTTGATGTCGCACATGCCATCGTAGTGGTCAGCCGGCTCGAGATCCACACGGCCTCCTATCCCGCCTTCTTTTGAGACCCGAGTCGGAACTGCACAAGCCCATGGTTCAGGCGCGTTTGCTTCCAGGCAGGGAGCAGGATCGATGACAAGATCTTGACGAATGTTGCAAATATTTGTGTGCTCGCTTTCCACGCTTTCATACTCGCAGTGCTCCAAAATCTGTCCCAGCTCCATCTTGGCAGCGTGACGCATGGCATTGACTGTTGTGTTGAGTACATGAAGTTAGTTTTTGGCTTTCTTGGTGTGGAGTTCCTCGAGCGCCTGCTCCGCCACATTTGTGTAGTGGTCAGCGGTCGCGACCTTTTGCATTAGCTACCCGTTCTCTTTCTATAGTTTCTCCTTCATCCATTGTACCATGAATGATCATTCACAAAGCGTGACACACGCCATGTCATCATTGTATGTGACCGCATCTTTGACGGCCACAGCCAGCGTGAAATCCTTTGGGGGAGGCAGGCGTGGAGGTGGCCGAGTTCTTTGCCTATGTTCAGGTGACGTGCGATGCCATTGAGCGCATGTTGTGCTACCGCCAAACTCCGCAGGCTTACAGATCGGGCTCGCTCTCCTCCCTCCAAAGCAAGGACACGGTCCTCATCATCCTCGCAGTCGGATGCGTGTTCTACTATGTTAGCGCCTGCGTCATGTTCCTTCACCATGGAATTGCCTGCCCCACTGTACCTGTTGGCTGTGTCACGTGCGTCCGGTTTGCCATCAGCTTCGAGATCCGCTTCAATGACAATGTGATCCCTTGGCTCACCGGGTGGCTCATCTCCATGCTCGTCACCTTCGGCAACCCTGTTGGGTTTTTAACCATCAGCAATCTTTGCTTTGATGGCCTTCAATCCCTTGTCCTTTGTACGAGTGATCGGGACAGGCGTAGCCTTGTTGTCAAAACCGAGCGCGACGGCGAGCAACAGAGTTTTCCCATCACCTTGCCCAGCGGCCGTGACGGGAGTCTTGTGCTGATGTCCATGCCTAGGAGATGTTGGCACTCCGCCTCTTGGCGACACTGGCCAAGCACCAACCCCTCTATTCATATCCACCCGGCATGACTTTGCAAGATGGATGCCGGGCGCCAATGTCCCGTGACGCTGCTTGGATCCCAAGGGTGTGCATTCATTGGAGGGACGGTGGCTGGTGCCCGGAGCACGTCCCAAGACCACGGAGAGTCCGGTCTGGGGGCCGGCCATCCTCATGGAAAGGCCTTGCTTTGGCTCTCTCACTCGCCAACCTCCTCCCCCAATCCCCCTCCCTCCTCTTCTTTTTTTAAACGGGATGGAGGACACACTATTTTACTATGTCTGCCTTACTTCAAACTTGTGGTGGACAGAGGTGGATCCAAGCCAAACATCTACAGTAGCAGCTACCATAGCAATTGCTACAACAGGAACAACTGCACGAGCAGCAGTAGTAGCAGCCGCATTTGCAATGACAGCTCCAATAGCAGCTGCATGAGTTGTTACAATAGCAAAGTAGCAACAGCAGCTCCAACACCAGCAGCAGCCTCGGTAGCAGTGCTCGGCGCTGTTGGCTGAGCTTGTCAGCCGGCGAGAAGCTGCCCTACAGCTTCTTGAGCCCACTAGTTGACGGGCTCGGTCGACAACCTCCTCTATCGACAAGCTTGTCAGTTGATGAGCTTGTCTCTTGGCAGGCTTGTTGCTCGAGCCCAAATTTCCTTTTTGCATTAGCCAGGATCAAGCTTACCCCCCCCCTCCCCTCCTAAATGAAGAATTGGTCGGGGAAAGGCAGTGAGCCTTCTCACCCCTCTCAAACCCCTGGTGAACCCAGGTTTGGCCCACACTTCCAAATTTATTGGTGTCTTACATTTTCCATTGTTTCCATGTTGTTATTCTTTACCTTTTATTTATGTTATCTCTCCTCATCTCCACAACGTGGTCAAAACCTGGGTACTTGGGGATTTTTCCTGTTGCCTAGGGTGTAACGCGTCGTGTCTCCAGCTCCTGCTCTGAAGTCGTTGTCGGAGTTTGTAGAATGGTGTTCTCAGTCGGCGACAGGGGCTTACCCCCTTTGCAGGACTGAGGGGCGATCTTCATCAACGACCCAGAGCAAGGAGACTCGAATATCTCGAGTCTCCGGAGGCCCATTTCCGTTTTTAACCAAACCCCTGGTTTTGGGACCCAAACCGGGGGTTTTCCACCTCGAACTCGCGTGTTTGCACAAGTTATCTTGTTTATCTTATGTCGAAGGTTGTTGCAAACGAACTTCAATTTACGTTTTGCCGTTCTGGCGCAAAATCGTTGCGTGCGAGGCACGCTGGCAATTTCGCGCCAGTCATCTCGTCCTCACCCTCGCTCCCCCTATCCCTCGTCATCGCTTGCTTGTTTGCAAGGAGGGCAAGGGGGGCGAGGGCACGAGGCCACGAGGCCTCGCCCTCGAGGCCCTCGTGGCCCCTCAGCCGCCGATCGGACTGAGGCAGCGATCGATGGCTGGCGGCTGGCCGGCCGGTGGCCGGCGGTCGCTTGGCCAGCTGCCGGCCGTCTAGCGGGTCGGCAGCGAGCTGGCCGGTGGCCAGCAAAGTGCTGGCCGCCGGCCAGCCCTCACTGACGCGAGGGGTGGTGCGCAACCACCCCTTGCTTCAGCAAGGAGGGAGGGCCGAACCGGCCCTCCCGCTACATTCCTCCCTACTTGTTGTGAACCGTCCCGGTTCATGAACAACAAGTAGGATTGCAAGTCAGTGAGTCATCAACATTGTGAAAGAAAAAAAATAATTTCAATCATCAGCTAGACATGAACACGTGCATGGTACTTGGACCTAAGGTGCAGTTTGTAGGTCAGCACGACTAGCGGTCTCCCCCCTTTAGGCTAGAGCGTCCGCGCGACAACCATGTTGGGCGTCCCCAACCTCCTATGGGCGTTGTCCATGAATGCTGCCCTGTGGGTCTCTTTTTTTTTCTTTCCTTTTGAAAAAGGAGAAAGGAGAGGCAATGTTCGTCAGCACCAACTGTCTCATTCAAGTTATGGATTGGCACGTTGGAGAAAGAACAGCGGACTAGGGTGAAGATTACAAGGTAGAAATTACTTTTCCAAAAATGTTTTTAGAAAGATAGTACACTTGTGAAATCTGGTAGCATGACGTGATAGTATAGAATTTTATGGATCTAACCAAAAAACAGTGCTGAAAATGGAGGACTGGAGGCTAATTTACGGCTTTCCCTACTCCTTTGGGCTTGGAGAACCTGGGACTGAGGCGTCCTTTCTACTCTTCACGGGCTGGATGCAAGCGAAAAAAAAGTGTATGGGCGCTCCTGGTTCGCCCCCTTGTGTCTCTCTCTTGTCGTTGTAGCAAGAGGTCAAGTCTGCATCTTGCTGGTCTAGTAAGCCTCTGAGGGGGTAGTAGAGTGCGAAAGTAGGTGGGATTGGTGGAGGTGGAGTGTGTGCATGGAGGTGGAGTTACTGGCACTCCTTGCGGTGTGTGAGAAGTGTCACAGAGGAGCTGGGACAAACGACAATGTCAGCAGTCAACTTAGCTCTGAGACCAGTGTAAGGCGGTGGTGTATAACTTAGTGTCAAAAGGCTCAGCGGGCTTGGACAGGATCAGCCAAAAAATCGGGGTGTCCAAACACACAGCCTGGCCACCCAAGCATATAGCGGGAATATTTTCTCTAACAATTCTGCAAAAGAAAAAAGAAAAAAAAAACTTCCTTTAAAACGTTCCTTTCTTCCCTAGAAGGAAAGACATCTTCCGTCTCCTTTTTCCTTTCATCCTCTATTCTACTCCTCTCCTACTAGCTTGACCATGCTTACTGCCCGCTTACCTTTTCTATGCTACGCCGATTTGGCAAGGGATTCCATCCGAATCTGCTATTGTCACTGTCATCACATTCTCTTCTGTGAACCTCCACCCATTGGGCACTACTTTCACCCTCTCACTGTCCCTCTCTACATGATGTTGCCGTGGCCGGGGCCACCTCCTGTCTCATGCCGCACACTAGCAACGTTTACATTGCCTAGTGATAGCATTTTACGCCCTCACCATCTTCATTAGCGACCTTTAGTTATGCTGAGCTCACTGCCAGGACCACCACCACGTGACGTCCCTGGCTATGTCCTCTCGTGGTCTATTTCTGCGCTGTTGAAAGGCAGCACCACCCCATGGTGTTGATGGCCAGTCCTTTTTGTGGTCATTTTCTTCAGCACCGGGTGAGAGCATTCTTCTCGCCTCATTGGGTCTTCCGCCTACTGAGACAGTGACCCGGCCTCTGGCATCACCCTCTCACAGGTACCCTGGCCAGCCTCCTTAGTGGCCGGTTTCTTCACTGCCCGGAGTAGGCACTTTACACGCCTATCCGTGTCATCAGCCTCACATCATGGTGATCGGACCGTCTCCACCTTCTGGCCAGTTTTCTCTGCGGTTGTTATCATCACCACCAAGACATAGCGTTCTTCACGCTCATCAGCATCAGTAGCCACCTTGGGGGGTTGTGCTGTGGCCACCAGCACCACCTCTCCGTGATGTAGCTGGCCAGGCGCTCCCATGGTTGGTCTCTACGCCGCCGGGACACGACATTATCCATCCTCACTCACCTGATCCTCCAAGGATTGGTCCTCTCCTTTCACAATGGGAGCCACCTCTCCTTGGATTTGCCTACCATTTCTGTGGCGATGGACGCCACGGTTGGTGCCAGTGTCGTCGGTACCCTAGTGAGTGGCTTCCACCCTGGCTTCAGCCTCGTGCACTTCCTCGCACACCACAGCAGGCGTACCTGCCTGATGCATACGTTCCCTTCACCGGACCTGTGGCTGTCTTGTACATTGAGCTTCAGAGTCTGCGACAGATGATGCAGCAGCTCAGGGATCACCTCTTCTCAGACCACCTCGACTCTTCCTCTCTGTCATCATCTTCATCTCCTTCATCTTCTTCATCTTCTTCCAAGGGACCTTCTCAAGCTGCACCAAAACTTCCATCTCAGCCTGCAGCTATTCTCTCTATCCATTGCTCCACTGGCGTCATGCCCCTGACGATTGAGCCACTTTCTATTATCTCTCCTAGTCAACCTCATGCTCGAGAGCATCGTCAGCACCCAATGCGACCTGTTTTTCTTGTCTCTGACATGTCTTCATCTCCACCGGCTTCTTACACCGGTCAAGGAGGGATGCACACATCTGTCCACTTAGACATCAAGTACGACAATGAGCACTGAGGATAGAGCAGGAGCACCTAGTGTTACATCCGCTGTGCTACGTCCATAAGCAGTGACAGTATCAACATCATCCACATGGTCTACACCCACGCTTTCCGCATCATCTACAGAACCGGTTGCATCAGCTACAAGAACGGCACCAAGTGCACCAGCTGCCCCATCTGTTGCATCTACTACTTTGCCAATATCATTGTCCTCAGCAGCATGTATAGCCTCAATAGTATCTGTAGTCCTTGCCAGTATCCATAGATTCATCTTCACCGTCAACATCGATCTCATCTGCAACACCTACTCTGTTTACAATAGCAGCTACATCAGTTGTGACAACGGCACTAGCTACACCAGCTATCCCATCTGCTACATTGCTGGCATCGGTATCCTTTGCAACATCTACGGCATCAGCAGCATCGTCAGCTTCAGCATCCTTTGCAGCTTCTCCATTGTCAGGAGCATGAACAACACCCGTCTAATCCATACAGTCAACATCCATGCTTTTTTCATCATCTATAGTCCCGACTGCATTAGCTGCAACAACAGCACCAGCTACACTAGCTCTCCCACCTGCTGAATCTATTGCTTCACCAACATCAGCTTCTTGTACAGCATGTACACCGTCAGGAGCATCGGCCTTCAGCATCCTCTATAGCTTCCATATCTCCAATAGCATTGACAGCATCTGTCTCATTCACACTGTCTACATCAATGCTCCCTACATCATCCATTGTGCCAGCTACATTACTTGTGATATTTGCACTAGCAGCATGAGCTCCTCCATCTGCCACGTCGACAGCAGCGATGATATTGACATCATCTGCTACATCCACGGAGTCATTGGTATCATCCTTTTCTGAAGCACCTGTTTTGCTTATGAAAACACCCACATCAGCCATGACAGCTGCACCAACAGCACCATCTACTCCATCTGTCACGTCGACAACAGCGACAGCATTGGCATCATCTGCTGTATCCACAGCTTCAGTGGCATCAGCCTCCTCCATCTGTTATGTTCCTTACAACACAAATTGCTTCAACTGTAACAGCTACACTGGTAGTACTAGATCCTCCATATACTATTTCAGTTCAATCATCAGCGTCGTCTTCAGTGTTAGCTTCATGTGGTATATTGACTTCACCAGTTACATCGACATCTTTGTCAACATCAGGGACTGTTGTAGTGTCTGTCATGGCTGCATCTACTACATAGTGTTGACGGCACCAACTATATCTGGTGCATCTGCAGTGCTTTCGTCTTCCACATCACACATGCTAGCTCCGTTGGCGGCACTGACCACATCGTTTCCTTTAGGTTTACAAGCTTTATCACTGGGCCGGACGTCATCATCAGGATCCTGTGCATTGGAAGTGTCGGCACCTTCAGGATCATCGTCTGTTCGAGATGTTGCATTAGCTGCGCCTTCTCCTCCAGCAACAGTACCTACATCTTCTATAGCATCACCTTTTGGGACATCAGCAACTTCTACTACCCTACTGATCTTTGATTTCGATTATAAATATTTTTTCTGAGGTTTTTCTTGAACGAATTTTTTCTTAGACGAATTGGTTAAGTACCACCTAAATGATTACTTCATCGGGGACCAGACATAAATTCGTTCATGGGCCAGGTCTCAAGGGAAAAGTTATGGTCCGATATAGATTTGTTTTCCGGTGTCCGCGGTTCATGCTCGGACTACCGGGTTCTGTCCATGAACTAAGCGCTGTCTGACATGTCTGACGTGGATATCCTGCACGTCAGACATATCAGACAACGTGCACTACCTGTTTTGTGCAGACTTATGCTGTCAGACGCTCGCTCGCTCCCTCAGTCACTCCCTCGCTCACTCGTCATCGCATGGAGTTGAGCGAACTCGTCAAAATCAAAGATTCGACATTTCCGTTGAACAAAATCAAAGGTGCTACCTAAATAACTCCAATTGCAAAAACTATGCTCGAAATCAAGGAACACATAAAATGTAATTTTGAAAAAAATGAAATCAAAGATCAGTACGGTGTATTGATGTCATCTACCGCAGCGGTAGCATAAGTTGCATTTTCTATGTCAGCAGCACCAGCCTCACAAAAAGCATCAGCTAAATTGACAGCATCTAATTCTTCAGCGTCATTGCCTACATCAACAGCATTTGCCATATCGACAACCTCAGCTATGTCGACAGCATTAGCTATGCCTATGGTGCCCTCAGTTGTCAACTATCGTGCAGCTACTGATAGAGACGCCATTACAACGTTTGAGATCATAGGGGGGGCATTGGAGTCTTGTCCACGTATGGTAGTGATGATAGGCTCAGTTGCCTTCGCCGAGTTGGCTGCACTTAGTCATCCCTGTCTGAGATGCTGAGCTGAGGAGGATGAGATTTGCATCCTCATGAAAATGCAGGAGACTTACATCACTACATTCTATGAGGCATTGTTTGATGACACCTCCACACCACAAGATGTACCCGAGTACCTCTTCAGTGGGGACATGGGGAGGAGTGACTACATACGTAGGGCTAGAGAGTGTGAGCTGAGGGACTCAGAGGAGTGGTTGCGTGCACTACAGAGTACGTTGGCTGGGCTGCTCATTAAGGATTATAGTGGAAATTGGTCTGAAGGCTCCATCTCACCCTGAGACAGTGCCTCACAGAATGAGGATCTTGAGACCTTGGGTGGTAATGACACCCCGAACAGCTCAGGGACATCCTTCGGCTCATCTCCATCCTTCTCCTTTGTATGTGTACCATTTCTCTCTTCCTCCAAGCCCTGTACATCTCCTATCTCAGAGCCTGACATGTTTCCAGGTTCTTTGGTTGACCATCTGTCTTAGTCCCAAGACCTATGGAGAGGTGCCTCTTCAGGAGGCACAACACCAACAGTCAGTCTGTTTCGGAAAGCACAGACGGAGGTGGAGGTGTTATGCCGAGTGGTAGACTCTTTGTCTACAACCTATAGTGAGGTGTTAGTGGTGCACAAGGATGTTGACTTTGAGTTTTGCATAGTCACTCAGGAGGATCATGCCAAGGTGCATGATTGTGCCTATCTTCTCCAACGTGAGTTGGTTGTAGTGCAGGAGCACATGTGCACGTTGGATTGTGTGGTAGTTCTACTGACTGCAGGAGTGAGCTCGACATACATAGATCCAGCCCCGTCTCCACCCTCCACTCCAGGACCCTCCAGCACCATCTTCTCGGAACACACAGCTCCAGAGTCTACTGATTTGACCATCTGGCAGCTACCAGATGTGAGGGATTCAGGCTCTATCTCCTCTCCCAGCCATGGAGTATTTGGATGCGTCTTCTACACCCCTGCACCCTCTGAGTCTAATGAGGGTGATGCACAGGACCCTGCCAGTTGGGATCTCTGGCAGTCTCCATGTGGGTGAGGTGAGACTTACTTACTCTTCTTTTGCCACTCTGTAGTTGGTGAGTGACAGGAGTGAGACTGTGCACGGGTGAAATGTGCATATGGTAGTATTTTTAGCATCATCCTCCCCTCTGTGATGACGCTTTCACATCTACAACCACTCTCATGTGTAGTTGTTCTTCGATCATTTTTCCAAGGATTGATTCCGCAACGGGGAGACGTGGTTTTCTCTGCATGCGACATTTTTGTAGCCTTCCACATGCAGGGAGAGCACAAATTTCTGGGCACGGTGGTATGAGGTTTCATAATTCTAGGATTCTCTGATCGAGGAAGAGTGGATGGATCCATCTAGCTAGTGTCTTGCTGACAGCTCTTGCAGCCGAGGGGGGCTGTTGGTGTATGGGCTTGGAGTTTTCTGACTGTCATGCAGTCTTGTGTAACAAGGGCTTCCTAGTTTTTACTCATGGTTCTCAATCAGCTGCATCAATCCTTCTATGACATGTACCGTAGTGTTCCTTGAATTCGTTCAAATTTTAAAAAGGACTAATCTGATCCTTGATTTTTCCTAGTTTTGGGCTTTCCATAATTTAGGGGCTGATTCTCCTAATACCCCAATGTTTATAGACCTGCTCCTTAAATTTGCCCACTCCATTTTCAAGTCCTCCCATGTGAGAACTCCCACTTGACAACGCAATTTTTTGAGTTGTCAAACTCTACATGTGCGCGCAAAAATGTGCTCACAAAGAGGATGACACGTCAGTGTGTGCATGTGTGTGCACTACAACATGTCTGTAGAACGCGCTCGGTCGGCACGTCAGTGTGAACAGCTCTTTGCAAACACGCTGTGCTTTTGCACCAGGAAGCAATCCTCAACAAACACCAACAAAAATCAAGATTTCTTTCCTGTTTGTGTAGGAAACCAAGGACAACAGAAGTAAACGAGTGATTCACCCAAGATACTGGTGTTTATGAAAATGCCCACAGGCAAATCAAAGATAATTGTTTTGAACAAATAAATGGAACACTACACTATGCTGCATTGTAGCAGCCTAGTTCATGCATGCATATTTGATTGATTTTTCTCTGTGGTCAAGAAACTGGCACTTGGTGGTTTGTGCCAGTGCTCCGGGGGACCCGATGGTGATTTGCCACACATTGTCTCTAACAGGTTACGCATTACTTTTGGTCAAGACCCGGGTACACAATGTTTTGTAATGATACCTCGAGAGGCCTTGCACAAATTGATTGAGCCTTTGTTGACCCTTCGTCAGACATATCTAGTTTGCATGTGGCTGAGACCCGGACGTCCGGTTATATGTGCCTCGGGAGGTCTAGACTTGCCTAGCTTGGCTAGGCGGTGATGTTAGTGTGTCTCCACAGAGTCTGATTGTTTTTTGGGTTTACTGCATGTTTTCTCGTAAATTAAGACATGGGCACACAGTTGTTTGTGCCGGTGCCTCGGAAGTCCTCCATTGTGTTGTTTCATGTTTTGTGACGTGTGTATTCCTCGTTTGCGCCTTCTGGCACGATGAGGATGACGGGGCCTGGTGGGCTAGCGGCTAGTCCTCGGTGCTGAAAGTGGTCTAGGGCATGCAAGCCCATGATAGACATCACATGAGCTCTGGTGGTGAGTGAGAGAATGGCTGCACCAAAAGTTTGGCCAAGTCTGGAACGCATAACTTTCAAAACCAACAATGGAAGTGCAATGGGCCGTACTGAGAGTTCATGTACTGTGGACTGGCGGCTATCCCACCAGGCCCCGTCATCCCCATTGCGCCAAAAGACACCAATGAGGAATACATATGTCACAGAACATGAAACAACACAATGGAGGTCGCCCAAGGCACCGGAACAAACAATCATGTACCCGGATCATCGACAAAAAAAAAGTGTAATATACCCAAAAATAGCTAGACTTTTTGGTGGCACACTAGCATCACCACCTAGCCAAGTTAAGCATGTTTAGGCCTCTCAAGACGCCGGTACAAGTAACCAGGCAACTGGGTCGCGACCACATGCAAACTAGATATGTCTGACAGAAGGTCAATAAAGGCTCGCTCAATCTCTGTTGGGTCTCCCGAGGTACTAGTACAAACCACCATGTACCCGGATCTCGACCACATGGAGAGTGCATAACGACTTAGAGACAATGTGTAGCAAATCATCATAGGGTCTCCCGGAGCACTGGTACAAACCACCAAGTGCCCGGGTCTTGACCACCAAGAACATTGTAACAAACATGCATTCATGATCTAGATTGCTAGAATACACTGTACATGTCACAAAAGGAGTAATGTAGCTGTTGGAGAACCATCAGCACAAACTTGGAAGCTCTCGGTACACAAGACTATATGAAAATGCGATAGCTCCAAGCCCATTCACCAACACTCCCCCTAGGCTGCAAGAACTGTCAGCAAGGCACTTGCTGGAAATATCCATCCATACCCCCTCGATCATAGAATCATGGGAATATGAATCCCAACACCGGCGTGCTTGGAAGATTGTGCTCCCTCTGTATGTAGAAGGCTACAAAAGTGTCACCTATAGAGAACAGTACAGTTTCCCATAGCGGAAAAAATCTTGGGAAGAACAATCAAACAACGGCTACACCTGAGAGTGGCTATAGATGTAAAAGCATCATCAAAGAGAGGAGGATGAGGCTAAAACAACTACCATGTTCACAAATCACTCATACACGGTCTCACGCCAATCACTCACCAACTCCAGAGTGGCACGAGAGGAGTAATTAAGTCCCACCTCACCCACATTGAGACTGCCAAAGATCCCTGGGTATCACCCTCATCAGAATCAGAGGGTGCAGGGATGCAGAAGATGTTGCCGACTGCTCCAGGGCTAACTTAGGAGAGAGAGGCCAAATCCCTCAGATCTGGTAGCTACAAGATGGCCCAATAAGTATACTCTGGAGCTGTGTGTGCTGAGAAGATAGTACTTGAAGGTCCTGGAGTGGAGCGTGGAGATGGGACTGGGTCTGTGTATGTGGAGCCAAGTCCTACAGACGGTACAACAACCACACACTCCAATGTGCGCATGTACTCCTATGCTACAACCAACTCACTCTGGAGAAGAGAGGCATGCTCACACATCTCAGCATGATCCTCCCGAGTGACTATGCGAAGCTCAAATTCAACATCCTCAAGCATGGCTAACACCTCACTGTAGG
>SZWC01012824.1:26773-50118 GCA_023375785.1 Penium margaritaceum | reverse complement strand
ACGAGTTAGACACAAGGGAGTGAGGTGATGTACACCGGTTGACCGGGCCACCCAGAAGAGGTTATCGTCGTACGGCCTGGATGCCACCCAAGGATAGAACCCAATCCTGGCACAAAACGAACTCCAAGTGGTTTCTCACACGCCGGTATAAACCGGACATGTGGTCTTGAGGGATCAACCACCCGGCATCACTGGTGTAATGCGTGCATGATAGAAAGAAACTCAAACCACGTTGACCACGTGTGTATGTGGATGCATGCATCCCTCTACAATGTGTGCACCATGAAAAGTAACAAAAGTATCAAACATGTCAGCTTTCACCACTGCAGGCAAGCTCTCCATAAATCTGGCATTGGTGCTCTGACCGCCACTTCTGCAATATCATGTGCTCCATAATGTGGACATCGCTGTTGCACCCAAGAATGTATAATCAGTCTCCTCATTCTTAAAACTGTGTACACAAAATTGTATGGAGAAGTGAACAAAAAGATGAACATTGATTGTTCACCAAAACTTCTCTCTTTCATACCTATACACTTATTCTTTTAGTTTTTGGCAATAAATGTAAAGATGTATAAAGAAATTTATAAATACATATATATATATATATGTATATATATGTGTGTGGACTTTAGTCACATGCAATCATGTTTATGATTATTGAAAAATCCATGAATACACGAATACCCTTGTTGATAGAACGATTATGGAGTGTATGAATTTGGGCCAATTAACAATACCTCCACACAAGAGCTATGATCCATGACAAGCACCTGTAGTGGTATTTTGTGTGTGTGTGTGTGTGTGTGTGTGTGTGTGTGTGTGTGTGTGTGTGTGTGTGTGTGTGTGTGTGTAATGAGTCAAGAGGTCACTTGTGTTACACTCATAACACCCATGGACGCGTTGTGAGGAGGTGAAGAGATGTCCAAGGTTCATGACATGGTCGGGAGTTCCCCACAGGACACACACGCCATGGATGTGGAAATATAACGAAGATGGTTCTGGGAAGGGGGAGCAAGAGTCTCAAGACCAGTTGGTGTGTACTTTACTCACACATCATGCACGGCAAGGTCACATTGCCATCTGGGGGTTGAGCCCGACCTCTTGATATGAAATTGAGAACGGCTACTCACCGGTACGCAGCCAACAGCCTGCACGGTGGCCCCTTAAGGATTAGCAACCGAGAAATATGTAGCTCTCCCAAAAACCATCATGCCAACGTCAGGTAGATCAAGGCAACCAAAGTGTCTGAGATCCAGCCTCGTCCGAATCCAAGCATGATAGTCATGAGAGAACATAAGATATCATCACGTTAGTTTAGGAGGTATCTGGGAGAGCTCGGCGACTGCCTAATGAGACTCGCACCAGCGACATGCACCAGACTCAAGTGAGAACTCTCAAGGCAAAGCCATTGGCACTCAGTCCCTTGTACATGTGTGTGGGTGCAACTGGGGGTAAGACAAGAGGGCAGATCAGGTGTGAGAGGCCAGGATTTGGAAGGAAATATCAGAACTTCCCCATGAGCAGCATCACCGAATCCCAATTACAGCAGTGAGATGCCAAACACAAGGATGCATTGGCGTGGTGGTGAAACAAAAAGGCAAACAAACACACAATACTCGGGGTCATGAGGACGTGCAAGAACGACATCATGTACAACACACTTTAAGACGTTCCTACTCAGTACCCTGGTGAGGAAGTCAGCCCCCTTATGACAGTGTATCCACCCAGGCGACCCAAATAATGCCAGGAGCGATGCACTCCGAGACAAAGTGGTGTTCCACTTTTATATGCTTGGTGCAAGAGTGGTGTATGCCTTCATTCTTGGCAATGACTTTTGTACTTTGATTTTCACAACACAAGGTGATGCAGCAAATAGGAACGCGCAATTGTTGGAGCAAGCGGCAGAGCCAAAGAGCTTCCGACGTACATGAAACGAGGGCCACGTCATTGGCTTCTGTTATGGTTCGGACAACACAACTTTTCTTGCCACTCTTCCAAGACACGGCAGTTCCTCCAACCAGAAAGAAATAGCTTGTCCTACTCCGTGCATCCGTGTCATGTATCTAGTTATTGCCAGCGAACCTGTCCACAATGACTGAGGATCGTGCTCTGAAGTACAGCCTAGTACACACTATAGAGAGTGTATAGTGTACCACATGGGGTGTAGCCTTAAGACGTCGTTCCCCAGGGCACTAGAACAGGGAGATAAAATTCACTGCAAAGGTAACATCAGCACGAGTGGTGGTGGCAAGATGCATCAAAGAGCCAATGACCCTAAGGTATTCAGTTAGATCCACCGCCTCTCACAATTCAGACATATCCAATGACTTCAATAGTGTCTGGCCCATCACGGTCATAGGAGTGGAGGCTGAGGGAATTGAAGAGAGAAGTGGTGCAAAATGCTCCTCCAAACTATGAACATATATAGCCTAGTGCACATGTGGTGTGTACTTTGAGCGATTGTACTCCAACTCCATCCCCAAGAAGACTTCATTAGGGCTAAGATCCTTCATTTTGTATGTAGAATACAGTAGATGTCTTGCTGTAGTCTGTCTTCATCTACAGAATGAATAACTATAACATTGGGAGAAGCGATCAGTAGGTCATCAACATAGACTAGGTTGCACTAAAAAACAAGCTGGTGGTGACACTGCCCCTAAGAAACCCGCTCTTCTACAGTGTGGCAATAACTTCTTGGTTCGAGTACCAAGGAGATTGCTTGAGCACATGAAGAGTCACCACACTTTGTCGGTCCCATCTATGAATCCGAGGGGTTAGACCATGTAGATTTCCTCATCAAGCCTGCCATGAAGAGACACATTGTTCACATCCATTTGCTCAAACTCCTAATCATGTTGGGCCACAAAGCTAAGAAGGGCTCTGGCGGTAGTGTACTTTCCAACTTAGACAAATGTCTCATCGAAGTTAATGCCAGGAATCTGAGAAAATCCCTAGACAGTGAGTCAAGCCTTGTAGTGCTAAATAGTGTTGTCCAATTTCAATTTTTGACAACACACCCACTTTGCTACCACTGCTTTTGAACCTGTTTGGATAAGCACAAGCTCATAGACACCATGATCAGCAAGAGCATCAAATTCAGCTTGCATAGCCTGCTCCCACAAATTGGAGTCGGCGACGCTGCAAGCATCACAAACAGTCAGTGGCTCTGGGGGGACAAGGGAGAGACTAGTAGTGATGAAACACAGGGCCACATATCTAGCAACGGAGGCATGAAGTGCCTGGTGGAATTCTTGCTTGGAATGAGAGTCTACCAAGAGAAGTATCTGAATACACCACAGGGGAAACAATGAAGGAGGTAATGAAAGCAGGTCCAAGAGCACTCACGCCCGGTTCTCAAGACACGGTTATTAGAGGTGCAACAGGAGGAGGGCTGTGTACTCTTCCAGGTTCCAGCATAAGAACATCATTGCTAATTGGAAGGGATAGTTGGAAGAGAGTGAGAGGAGGCAGGGCGGGGCTCAGAAGGTAGGGCCCTAAGTCTATCACCACAAACATAGGGAGACACGACCAGGGGGACACTGGTAGAAGAGGAGGCAATAGGCCACACAGAGGGGTGTTGGAGTGAGGCAGTAACTGCACTGGATTTTGGCTTCAGCACGATGCAGTCGGTTTCACTTTTGGAGGAGTCCACATGAGGTTACGTTTTTTACCGTGATTCACTAGGAATTTTCTTATGGGGATTTTCCACTGTATAGGGCCAGATTATTCCTAGTTTTTTAGTCCTCAAGGACGTTTTCAACCCGTGGACGTGTACAAATGGGTTGGTGTTTCCAAGAAAGGTGGGACTACCTTGGCCAACTCATTGGAGTGAGGTTTGACAACTTGTCAACTGCCTCGTACGAGGTAATCTTGGAAAGTACAAAGCCTATGAGGTTTGCGTGAGCCACTATACGTGTATGTACGAGGTTGCTTCGTTTATACGCAACCTCGTGGAGGATTGACTACATCATCATTGTCTCTTCCAATGTTGGAGGACACATTACAACTTCAACGTTGGGACCGCCGGGACCGTCACCTTCAGTGGAGTAGCCTGGACCACCAAGACCGCTACCAGACAGAGCAACAATATAGGAGGGAGCACCAGTTGTGGCTCCAGTAACCAATTCCAGTCTCTCCAACTCCATTGTATCAGCATCAACTATTTTGCACGTCTGCAAGCCACTTGGTTTCTGTACCAGACTCAGATCCCGGTGCTGCTGGAGTTTCCTGGAGGTTCCCTGTGACGACCCACTGACTCTGGCGGAAGTGTGCCAGCGTGGAGAGGATGTTGCTTGACATCATGAAGGCCTGTCAACCCGGAATACGGTCTAAATGCCAAGACTCTTGCTACAAGGCTGGACTCCTAGCAAGACGTTGCGCCTAGTTTGGGCTAGGCTCTGTCAAGTTTCTGTTGCTGAGCTATTTATAGGTTGTTGCTGAGCTTGTACATAGAATTGTTGTACTTCGTATTCTTGTTATACAATCAGAGCTTTCACATTCATCTCTCACTAGTTGTACACGCATTTCTTGGCACACCAATGGCCCTAGAACGACAGCAAGGCCAGCCAAGCCTTCGATGTGGTCATGCAAAATCCAACATGGTATCAGACCAATCAAGGACGTGCTGCTAGCAAGCGCAGCAGCTACTGCTAAGTGTTGGTGGAAGAGTCTTCCACATTCACATGTTAGCATCAGAGAGTGGAGAGGTGCATGAATCACGGATTGTGCACAAGGCACAAGGACTGAGAAGTCTCTATGAGTGACATGGAGCCTCAACATCCAAGGGAGGGTTCTCCTCCCCTTGACAAACAATTACGTTATGCATGGTTTACGCTTGGGCCAGGAGCAGGGACGCCATGTCGTAGATCACGCACAATGGCAAACAGCAAAAGTGCAACGCTTGGCTAAGGAAGCGCAACGGTTGGCGCAGTAGGAAGCATTGGCACGTCAAGCTGTGGAGCAGGAATGAGAGGCATTGAAGCAGCAGCTTGGAGCCTAAGAGCTCCTTCGACAGCAAGAGCAGCTCACACATGCGGCTCAAGCGTCACACACACAGTAGTTACAACAGTCGCATGCAACGTTGGCAGCACAGAATACACAACTTCAAAAGCAACTGGCTCAGTCTCAACGATAGCAGTAGTAGATGCATGGACACATAGTGCAGCAACAGCTGCAACAACAACTGCAGCAACAAGTACAACACCAGATGTAGTGGCAACAGCAGTCACAAGCATCTTCTACCCAACGTTCTCAAGCAAATCCTCAACCTGTCATTCAACCAGATGTTTCCTAGCAAATATAAATAGAGGTGTGTAGCAGCAGTTATTGGCATATTCTCAAGGGATGCCAGGGGTGCCACAATTGGCATCACACCAACAGGCTCAACCGGCTCCTATGCCGCAAGCCTACGGGATTCAGCATGTAATAGCTGCAGGAATGGCTCAAGATTAGCCGTTCCCAACTGTACCCATGCAGTAGTATCCTATTCTTGTCCAACCATTGGTAGGACAAAGAATCCCATTCCAATGTCTGGAGATCACAGTGCCTGCTGCAACAGCATTCTTGTAGCTGCACAAAATCAAGGTCGACAAGTTCAACGGAGAGAACTTCCCACACTGGGCGCACAAGTTCAAACATGTCGCTCGAATTCACTACCTATGGGAGTTCTACAACGGGCACTACTCGCCACCACCATTAAGGTCATCACCACAAGCGGTGGCAGAGTTCAACTACTTCACCAAGGCTGCATACATGGTGCTCGACAACCAACTCACTCCGCGCATCCAACAAGCAATTAGGATGTTTGAGGTATCAAGCGAACCTGCTCATCATGCGTGGTCCTACCTGTTACGGACCTACATATCAGGAGACTCTACCTTTAAGTCGCGCCTCCTTACAGAGCTTTTCAACATCAACCTTAGTAGCTTCACGAGCGTTGAGGATTACATCAACAAAGCCAAGTCATTACGCGACCAGCTCGCGGTGACTGATGCTCCTATTTTGGAGCCCGTCTTTGTGACCTTCCTCCTCAATGGATTGACCGGCGATTAGGAGGAAGTGAGGCGTTTGCTGAAGTTCAAGGAGGAGGCTGATTTGACAGAGGTGTACGTGTGCAAGATGTTGTCGATAGAAGAGCACAATCACAAGCTTGTATAGGAAAAGTTACGTTTTCTTTCCTATCCATCATACTCATCAGCTTGCACTACCCTCGTGTCCCATCCGACATCAAACAAATCTATTGTGAACTCAATTCCTACACCTAAGCATAATCAAACATCGCCATCTACACCCTGTGGAAACTCCAATGACAAGCATGTCAAACCTCAGCTTGCGCACAAGTGCCAGTACTGCAAGCAACCTGGACACATTCAGCTGCATTGTAGGAAGCGACTGAGAGATAAGGAGAATGCAAGGAGGCAGAAGAGGAAGGAGGAGTAGTCAGAGGATTTGGATGGTGGAGAGGAGGAAAGTGATGAAGAAGATGAGGAGACTCAGCCAAAGGTGATAAATGGAGTGGAAAAGAAGCAGTTCGACTTCTCAAGATCTGTATTCCATGTCTCGGAAGTGCCGATTACCGAGCAAGTCTGCTGAAAAAACGTGTGGTACCTGGACAGTTGGTACACGTCACACGTTTCTTTTGACAGATCTTGCCTCCAACACCTTCATTACAATGACAAAGGCGACATCATCATAGCGAACGACTGGCGTGTGCCAATGAAAGGCAAAGGGAAGATGACACTGACGGGGTACAAGGGAGCTCAAATGCACTTTGGTAACGTGCTGTTTGTCCTAGGGGTTTCTTTCAACCTCCTATCACTTAGAGAGTAATTAAAGCACGGAATTTGCATTGTCAGCAATGGGGAGCGGATCTCCCTGGAAAGCTGTGAAGGTGAAACCTTCATCGAAGGGTACATCTGCTCCAACGGCATGATAAGGCTCAACATGAGCCCAACTGCTGGAAATAACCACGGCTCTTCCTTTGCTACAACAAATCAACAAGGAGTACACAACGTTCGGGGGCACACGCAACATTGTCGCAGCAGCCGACAGAATGAATTCACTTTTTCCAAGGTGCCTCAAGTTTCTACCAAGGAGCACGACGACTTTGGAAAATCACCTATGGTCAATGGCAATCTTGCCATTGGTGCAATCTGTTCTCTGGTGTACAACGAGATGAGTTCAAGCCGTGCAACAGATAGGGGGGGCACGAGAGCTAATTCAGGTTTGCCTGAAAGGATTCTCTCAGCTTCAAAGTATAAGTTTGACAATCAGAGTGATTCCTCTAAGCCTGGAAGTTTTCTTGGCAGTGGGCATGACAATACCTAGTTAGACTACAAGAAAAGGACTGCCAAAGATAAGATCGTCGACATCGCCACCTCTCTCTTCACACCATTGTCAATAATGGGAATGGAGGTGGTACCAGAGAAAATTTGTGCAAACCTGGAAGAGGAGCAACAGGACGGTAAGAGGCAATATTCTTTTCAAAACCTCCTACATCAGCCTTCGGCAGCAACTGTAGATGTATTTGCGAAAGTCAGGGAGCAAACACTTTTGTCGGTGATTACTGTACAAAAACATTTTGACCACTCGCGTTCAGCTTGGGTGCTGGGCACCTCATGCCGACGTCAGCTGCTCGTCGACGACCGCGTGGAGGAGGGCAAGCAAAAGCCGACACCGAGTTTTGAGTTGGGAACGACATGTTCCGGCGGAGTGGCATGTTGGAAATTCTGTTCCAACGTGGCTCTGGCTATCTAGCATTTGCACGGCATGTTTGGGCAAGTTCGGAGATGAAGCGTGAGCTTTCTGGTCGCCTCACCCTATGTGGGAGAGGATTTGAGACAGTCAGTTTTGAGAAGAGGATAACGTCATTCTACGTTATATTTTGTACATGGACATGATAAGAACATTTATAGGGCTAGTCATGATCTCTCCAACGCACCAAACCGTGCGCAATTCGGCCAAGCGTAGCCTAAGTTATGCTTGCCAAAGCGCAGGTCTCACCCACCACAGAAACGCCTAACGCTTCCATGGCGCGCACACACCGTGGCGCCTTCCTTCACGTGCGAAGCGCCTTTCCCAAGGCGCAGATCCCATTGCACGTGGTTTTGGGGTCCCCTGCACTGTTTCCACGCATCCTGCCCATTTTTGGGTCTAGTTTGGTGTTGGGGTGTGACGAGGTTCGAAACCTGTCCGCGGACCTGCAGTCAGATTTTTGACTAAGTCCCCGACTAACAAAACGTACTACTAAGTTTCGGACGTCGGGCCAGGATTTTGGCTAAGTCCATAAGTAACAACCTGCACTGCTGGATCTGGTGGATGATCCGCCGGATCAGGTGGATCATCCACCGGACGCCTCGGCAGGCCTATCGAAGCATTTTCTCCACATGGTGTTTTTGTTACTCGGTCCGGTCGATTATCGACCGGATTTCGAGTCGCAGCCGGCTCCCAGAGCCGCTGCGCATACCCCATCTTTGGAAAGCCATATCTCCCTCGATACGTGTCCGATTCCGGCGAAACAACTTCCAACGGATTTAGCGACTCGTCAAATTTCAGGAGAAATCCTTCATTTTAGGATCCAAGCAAATGTCGAGTCGCCAGATCCGCTGGAGCGGAGTTTCCATTTTTCTGGCAGCTCATCAGCGCCTCCCGGCGCCGCACTTGGGCATGCGGAGGGGCAATTTCTCAACATGGTGTCCTCGATAATTGTGCTCGCTTTTGCAAGCACCTGCTGCCACGTGAGGAGCTTGCTCGCAATCGTGAGCGGCTTTTTGCTCCTCCTAACCGCAAACTGCGAATTTTACAGGTCAGTGCGAGCTGACGCAACAGCTCAAACTACAAGACAAAAGTGCCTAGTTGGCGCCGTTGCAGGACGGCGAGCTCTCACCGGCGAAAAGCTTAACGGCGAAAGAAATACAGCCGATGAAGCAGAAAGTGGCCTCGCCGTCGATGACCTTGATGAGCCAGAATCCTCTCAACGTGAAGTCACGGGGATCGACATACTACAATTTCAGAGGACAACAGCAGGCTCTTGGAGGAACTTGTGAGGACGTAGCAGAACACCGAGGGGTGAGCGATGATCGGCGTCAACACCAGGTTTGCTCATGATGAATCATCTGGTGTCCTTTCCTACTGCACCAACGAGTTGGGAGCGGGATAGGAGCTTCAATAATCTCTTTCCAGCCATCAGATCCTCATAAATAGCTCCTGGACACCTCATTCGTGGTCTCCAACAATGGGAGACATGGTCTTGGAATTTTCAGCTGAGAGCATGACACTTGAGGTGCAACCGGGCGTTGCCAAAAACAAAAGACACCAGGGGGCCATGAAAAATGTTGGGAGCTGAACCAAGTTTCCTCAAACGGATTTCAAGGAGTGAAAAAAAATCTCTCCTAGAAGGAGAACCCAAGAGCAAGCTCTCAATAAAAAAAAGGAAATATCTTTCACACCCGAGGAGAGGAAATAAAGGGGGACTACATTTCTTGACTTCCAAAGCTGGAGCATGATTTGTTGCCAGCATGAAAACTCTATAGTGAGTAGAGAAGTAATCGATTTCTTTGCCACTGAGCAAATTCAAGTGTGGCCGAATCCTTCTACCTTCACCAACGCACTTATCGAAGGGGAGTGCTGGAGTGAGGCAATAACTACACTGGATTTTGGCTTCAGCACAACGCAGTCGGTTTCACTTCTAGAGGAGTCCAGGTAAAGTTACATACTTTACCATGATTCACTAGGAATTTTCCTATGGGGAATTTCCACTCTACAGGGCCAAATCATTCCTAGTTTTCAATTCCTCAAGGATGTGTTCAACCCGTGGACGTGTACAAATGGTTTGGTGTGTCCAAGAAAGGTGCAACTACCTTGGCCAACTCACTGGAGTGATTTTTTAGGTTCAACAACTTGGCAACTGCCTCGTACGAGGTAATCTTGGAAAGTACGAAGCCTATGAGGTTTGCGTGAGCCACTGTACGTGCATGAACGAGGTTGCTTCGCTCATACGCAATCTCATGGAGGATTTACTACATCAACACCGTCTCTTCTAATGTTGGAGGGCACATTATTACATTAGCGGTTGGGACCGCCGGGACCGTCACCTTCAGTGGAGCAGCCTAGACCGCTAGGACCGCTACCAGATAGAGCAAAAGTGTAAAACGGAGCAACATTTATTGCTCCAGTAAGCAATTCTAGTCTCTCCAACTCCATTGTATCAGCATCAATTATTCTGCACGTCTGCGAGCCACTTGGTTTCTATACCAGAATCACATCCCGGTGCTGTTGGAGTTTCCTGGAGGTTCCCTGTGACGACCCACTGAATCTGGCGGAAGTGTGCTAGCGTGGAGAGGATGCTCCATGACATCTTAAAGGCTTGTCAACCTAGAAGAAGGTTGACAGGCCAAGACTCTTGCTACAAGGCTAGATGCCTAGCAGGACGTTATGCCTTCTTTGGGCCAGTCCCTGTCAAGTTTCTGTCGCTGAGCTGTTTATAGGTTGTTGCTCAGCTTGTACATAACATTGATGTACTTCGTATTCTTATAATTTAATCAGTGCTTCCGCATTCATTTCTCAACAGCTTTACAAGCATTGCGTGGCACACCAAAGGTCCAGTTATGACAGCAAGGCCAACCAAGCCTTTGCTGTGGTCGTGCGAACTCCAACAAGGGGGAGGTCAACAGAGAAAGGGGTTAAAGGTGATGGATAGAGGGTACACAAGGGGTTCCTGGGACATGGGAGGGGAGCCAACTGTAGTAGAGGAAATGGGCGAGGACGGGGGACGAAGAGGTGAAGAGTCACAAGGAGACACAGGAGGAGTGCATGGGACAGGTAAAGGGGACGCTCTACTGGCCATGATTTGCACCGAGGGGGCAACCATAGGTCCGCCAGAGGTGGGAGGTCCAGAACCTCCCCGAAACTGAGAGGATATGAAACCAGAAGGATCGGAGGATGAGGCAAGATGGGACAAGTCGCGCTCAAACACGTGTTCAAAGAAAGGAGTGTCACAATATTCAATGACACGACACTGCACAAGATCCCAGATTTGTAGGCCTAAAAGAAAGGGATGACACCAAGAAAGACGTAGAAACGGCCGAGAGGGGAGAGCAGGCCATCATGATGATCAAAAGGAAGCCAAATGGAGGTAATGGAGTCCCACACTCGCAAAAGATGGAGGTAAGTCCGATGACCCATCCATTGTTCAAACGGGATAACATGACTGAGCAGAGGTCCATGGGGAACTCGGATCTACACCCAAGTCATGTACGTAACCTCAAAGGCAAAAAGAGGGGAGTAACCAAATGCAAAGAGGAGGGAACGGATATCATCAACCAAAGTAAAGTTCTAAAGCTTGGATGCACCATTTCGTTGCGGTGATGATGGGGTTGTCAACTCCATAAGCTTGCCACTAAAATCAAGGAAGTAAGAAGTATGACCTGAACATTATCCACCACGGTCATGGCAAGAAACACGTAGGGCATGCAAGCATGCACATTTAGCCTGGGATAGCCAGGACTCAAGGATATCGGTGACCACAAATTTGTGACATAAGCAAAGAACCAGCGTTATTGGGAGAAGTCATGAGTCAGGTAGAGCACATATCGACCGAGCCCATGAAGGATGTCATGAGGCAGAGGACCCATGACGTCATCATGCACGAGATCAAGTGGTTGATGCATGAAAGATTCAGCACTAGTGAAAGGAGAGCAGTGTACCTTGACATGAGTGTAATTAGGAAAGGTGGACAGACACAAAGGTGCACACGTGTCGGGGTCAAGGCTAGCGGGAGGCCGGGTGCACAAGAGTCATGCAATGGTAGTAATGTGGATTAGGCAGAGGCATTGATGCAACAGGTGAGCATGCCTATGATACAAGGTGGGAGTTGTGTGAACAAGAGTAGAGGGAGCGGAAGGGGAGGGAAGAGACCATGGGAGGCAAAAGAGGAAATTACAGCTCAAGCCACGGAAAACCACATGACCAGAGGAACAAACAGACATGGTGCCAACGCCGCGGCTGAACGAGAAGTCCATGCCCTGGTCTTCAAGGGCGGTAACAGACACAAGACTGGCCTCTAAGTTTGGGAAAAAGCGAACATGAAGGAGGAACAAGTCCCCACCAGGACCAACAAAGTAAAAACGCAACACTTTGGACAGGTAGCAACTGGCCAGAACTTGTGCGAACAAAACAAACTGAGCTAGCAGGGCCAAGAGAGACGAAGGATGAATGGTAAGATGGTATTTGATGAGTGGCAATGGAGTCAGTGATCTAGAAGCCACCGAACATTCAAGACAGTGATAGCACAAAATAGTTGGCAGCATAGCCAGAAGTTGAGGCAGATGAGGCAGGTATAGAAAGGCGACGAGGGAACATACATGAATGTCTATCCTCAATTTGTGGATGGTCATCATGCATCGTCCCATGAACACACGTAGACAACGTTCCACGAGGGGCTCAATCTCACTCATAAACGAGAGGGAGTGAGAGGCTACTCACAATCTCACCTCTTTGGGAACAAAGTTGAAGAAGTTCACTAAGGTGATGCTCCTTGGTACGTTCTTCCTCACGAAAGTCAAAGTTGTGGTTGAAGGGATGAGCTTTAGAGAAGAAGCCATTGTCACGGGGCCTGAGAAGTGTAGTGTAGTGGAAGGACGGCGGCCCATAGAAGGTCAGCCCAGAGGCATGAGGTACGAAGTCCCAAGAAGAGGACTAGGAACTAGGCTGTTGTAGGGGGGGCACGGTGGTGCTCAGGGTAGCAATAGAGGACGTGGGAGATGAAGTTGGTACCACCGTGGTGGTAGCTGTGGTAGTAAGAGAGGTACTGAAACCTGTGCCAGTCCAAGGGGCCCGCATGGCAAAGGCAAGACGAGAGTCATCACGAGGGGCCATGCAATTGGATGATAAATGCCCGGATGCACCGCACTTTTTATAGATGAGTACACCGATGGAGGAGGTTGCACTGACTGGTTTACCACCATGGCCACATCCTTTGCCACCGCGCCATCCCCGTCACTTGCCTCCACCACAGCTAGTGTCGTGGGAGGAGAGGACAATACCTAGGGGATGTGAAGAAGTGGGAGAGGAGGAGGAAGAGGATGCAGAAGAAGAGGTGGATGATGTAGTGATGGTAGCCAGAGTGGCTCGTTGACAACGCTTATTTTGGAGATCGCTCCACCAGTTGGTGAGGCGAGCCATAGTGAACTCAGATCAATTCAATTCATAGAGTGATGGTTGAGGAGATGGAGAAGAGAGGGATAGAGATGACGGATGGAGCCGTTCTTGAAGGGTGTAGGATGGAGAAGGCGGCCCATAGATGGTCGGTTCATGTTGCGGTGGTAACCAGTGCCATTTCGGGTTAGGAAAAGCAGTTGCAAGTGAGTTTAGCACCAAGGTCCAGCCATGATCTTGAAGAGACGACGTCATTGTGCTCTCCAACAGCACGAGGCAAGAATCCTACGTGCTTGGGTCCTGATTAAAAAATGTATGAAGGTCTCCCAGAGCTCGAAGAAACAAATCCCAATTGCATGGATCCGGACCAAAGGGGTAAGACTTTGAATGTGAAAGGACCTATAAATGATCTCCCAAAGTACCAGGAGGAAATCCGACGTCGTCGGGTCTGGATGAGCAAAGGAAAAATGAGTAAAGTAGACTAGTGAGTGGAATGAATGAATCCACCAAAAATCATAAATGAAAAAGAAGCACCCATCATCAATCAACCCACCATGGGAAAGGTCCCTAAGATCTACAGCCAGGATGTATCTAAACAACTAATGCCCGGCATCCTGTTTTTGTTTATTTTGTTCAATTCAAGGGTACAAATCTCGCCCATGATGTTTACCAGCTTGTTGGTTGACGGGCTTGTCAGTTGACAGGCTCGTTGTTGGGCCCGTTGATTGATGGACGGCCAAACAGGAGGGAAGATGTATCACAACACCCCAATCACAAAGCCAAAGTTGTTGGCACAGAAGAAATTGATGTCACCTTTTCACGGTAGTTACCTTTAAGATGAACTTGCTGTTGTTTGTTGTTGCTACTACTATGTGGAACTCCTTTGCCAGTTGTTATGGGCTGCTACGTTCATAACTTATCATCCCAAAGATACACATTGACAGCGTAGCATACAAACATGGAACATGTAATGAGGGTCTTTCTAAGAATGAAGCCAACACCAACAAGAATGTCTCATGGAAATTACTTTTAAGTATCTCGTGCACATGTATCATCATGTGCATGTATTTTTAAAGATTCAGTAAACTTACTTTGGGATTTGATGTCTTGAAGATTATTGTACGTCCAATCAGAGCTTCTCTTCATGGTTGCCCTTTATCCTTATGCGTTATTCGTTTCGTGTCCATGTTACATTCCTGAACCTGTCTGGTGTCCTCCTTCCGTGTGACAACTCTTTGGGTCCATCTTACGTCTATGTGTCGTGGTACGGACAGGCCAGCTATTGCATTGAAACAATCTCGACTGTTGCCTGCAAGACAAAGACACCCTCGCTCGAGCGATAGTAAATGATGATATGTGTCCGGCTTGTTGGGACAGTTCTCCAGTGTTTGTGGTGGCCCGGAAACTCATTGCTCTATGCCAATGCCTAGAGGGTATCTTCTGTTATATGTTGAGCTTCTTGTAACCATGAAGTTATTGTTGATTTATGGATATTGGTTACACGTGTTGTGTATAGAACTTGCATTTTCTCAGTAGTTTTATACTACTTGGTGTTTGTGATTCATGCCTAGTCGTGTGGACTCGACGGGGTTGACAGGGTCGGGTAGGCTGGGTATCGACACCTTTATGTATGCTTTATACAGGCTTGTAAGTAAACTCCCCTCATTCTAAATGCATTGTGTCCCATGCTTAGCCAAACGTTGGCCTCGCACCTAGAGCTGGTGTGAGTCTTTCCATGAGAGTATATGTTGTAATGACATTTCCACGTCGTGTGAGAGCGTAAGGATGGAGTGTGAGTTGTGTCATACAAAAAACAAGAGCCACCGTAAAGATACACCACATGGCACTACACAAGTAGTAGCATGCAAGAGTAATTATGCCTGCAACAGCGGCATGAGCTATGTGCAACAGTGGATGTCACATGGGTAGTAGGAGTAGTGCCAGCTGAGGCAATAAAACAAAGTGGGCAGTTTTATTTTAGAACAGCTTCGTGGTGGTTGGAGAAAAGTGGTTAACAGCCATAGGAGTAAGTAGTAGCAATAAACAACACCAAACTGTGTTGGAATGGGACTGAGTAGCGGTAACGCCCATCGTAACAACAACGCAGAGTAGGAAAAGTAGCTACAACAGTAGGAGATAGCGACAACGACAACAAAGTGTATCACCATTCAACATGCAACTCGTCAAACAAGACCAATCACTTACGAGACTAATCGCGATGGACGAGGATAATGCGGATTGACGATGGCCGAGGCGTCACACCTCCACGTCTTGTTCAAGTGGACGAGGATATGTATTCGGTGATTGAAGGCCTCCTTGGAAATCAACGTTTTGGAAAAAGGACCGAGTATCTAGTGAAGTGGCATGGCGATAATGTTGAGCACAACAATTGGGAGCCCTACGACAACCTCTCGGATGTTGATGATCAGATTGATGGATACTACCGCCGTCATTGACTTATGTCTGCTTACGTGCTAGGACATCGTGGCTAAAAGGGGGGGTGCTTTGTCCACGACAAATAAGAGTCCCTGAACTCCGCGTGGGCATTATTCTCCTCACATTTGTGGCCACCATGCGTCGACCACACGATGTTACTGCGTTTGCCCAAGGGCATTCTAGCCACCTGCCTAAACCTTCAATGTTCAATTTTTGAGAATGGTGGATAGAAGTGTCACAAATTACACCGATTTTTCTGATACTTTTTTACGATGGTGGGCACTTATAGAACGGTGCCTCGATATGCTTGAGCCCCCCTCCCCCCCATGCGACTCCTGGACAAAGCTTCTCGAAGCATCCACTCATTCTGTGACCTCGCACGGATCGCTCAGCGCTAGCACCATGGACCCAACACATGGCTCATCGTGATTATCATCGTTGTATATAGGGTTCGACTTGTTTGACACTTGTTATCGGAGTATACTTTATAATCAACACGGATTATCCATTTTCACCAACTCCTCAAGTTGTGTAATGCTCTGTATCCCCGTTTCGCTCGACGCAACGAAAAGGACAAGGTCATAAGGCGGCTATTATGTTGATGGTAAGGTGAACATAGTAGAGTCCTTTTGAGTCTGTGAATCCTTTGAAGAGATGCTTGCAAAGGAGCCCTTGTTTTTTAATGCTGACTAGATTTTTAACCTCATTTTCTCGTGTTTTTTTTGCTCATTTTGTGTCGAACCCTGCCCTCTTATGCTCTTCTGTTCGGGTCCATTTGGATTTGGCAGCGCGAATGTTGGATTCGACTTCGGCACTCGGATTCCGAGCCTAGAGTCAGAAAACCGCGCTGCCCTTGGATAACTGTTGAAGTGGAGTGACACAGGATTGGTCTCTTCCAGCGAGATAAGTGTTGACAGCACCAGTCGCCAAGTGCCATTTCGGAAGGCGTCGAGTACCTTTCGACGTTGGAAATGAGCAAACATCCAGATGCCCCGGGTTTAGAAACCAAACTCGCCAAAACCCCCGTCGCTGAAATGATGAGCACAGGTCGTCCAACCTCTTTTTTTTATCACCAAACGCCCTGTCCTCACTTTTTCGGTCACAACAAACCCCGCGATAGCCCGCAGGGTAGATTGTTTTGTTACAGTATACCCCGACATGAGGGGTATACTGTAATGTCGCAATCTACCCCGTTTCCATATTGAGTCGTCTAAGGTTTTTTTGGCATTCATCGTATTTCTCGGAACACATCCTAAGAACAGACGGAAAAGCCTCTTATCATTCGGTGTCGTCTTTGAATTGCTTGCGTGTTTGTTTTTCAACCCCCCCCCGCCCTCCCCAAACGACGCTGTGCAATGCATCCGTCCCCCCTCCCCCCCACGCATTTTTGGAAGGTCTCATTTCCTTCATAAATGTTTTTCATAACAATAACATTTCTATATTGAGAGATTACACTGAAGTCGCAAAATGGAAATGCCTGGATAATGACCATGTTCCCGACTGGGTACCTTGTCACTGGCACCCCGGCTGCGGGGCGTCCCAAAACCAAAGTTTTGAACTCGGGGCTTATGGAGTTCAAAATTCGAAACACGGAGCGAATGGATATCAAAATGGGCGAAATGGCTGATGTATCCGCGCAAGCGTCAACAAAAGCATGGGATATTCGTAACTTAAATAGAAACTACGCCATATCCAGTAAGTTACAAAAAAACTACGCCATGTCCATTTTAGTGGCCATGCCCGATCGGCGACTTCAGTCGCCGATCGAGCAAAGTGAGGGGGGTGACGTGTCACTCCCGTCCATGCAAACATAAAACCCTACATCCGCGAATAGGGTTTTGCGAGTAGAAAAAAAAAAGAGGAAAAGGCAAATTGCTCGATCGCGATTGAGCGAAAATGCCTTTTCCAAAAATCGTTTTTGGAGAAGCAAACCCACTTCTTTATCCATTCAAACCGCTTTCAAACCCTACCCCAAATTACACTCAGGGTTTAGGGTTTTGTTTTTGTGCGGGCCCCTGCTGGGTCCCTCGGTAGCGGGGCCCAGCAGGTTCCCTTTCATTGCATGGGGTGTTTCGGACCCCCACCCAAAAACATGGCAAACCTTTGGGAGAAAAGTCGTAAACCCTTCAATAGAGGGGTTTGTGATTTTTTTCTCATGTTGACGATGTCAGCATGTTGTCGCTGGATGGCATGCGGCGTCAACATAGCACGTACATTCGGATATAGCTTTTTTTCTTACGTTCTCGCTGGATATAGCATTAATAAAGAAGCAAAAAGTTCCGAAATTGGATATGGCGTGGTTAATGTGCGAAACGTGGATATGACGGTAGATATCGAGAATTCTGTGGGTATATGGTTACTCCCCCGTATCAAAATCCTTCAAATGGGGTGGATAGCTTTTTCGAAAATCCGGAACGGGGTACCTTGTAACTTTGCCGCGTCGAAAATCGGATCCAACTTCGAAAGTCGGATGCGACTTCTTACTTGGTCGAATTCAATCGAGGCCTTGTTTTTTTGGTTTCCTGGTTTTACATCACCAACCGTGAATCCAAACGCGGGTAACTGCCTTCGGCGGTTGATCGAGCGACATCTCGAGGCCTCGGGTTTCTCCTTAAAGTAGTGAGCTTGAACCGAGATCGTTTGCATATACCCTGGCCACGGCTGGAAACTCTCGAGTAAGCTCATTGAGTTCGTTTTCGATGCACGCCGAAGCGTCATTGCACCTTCCTTGACAAGGCTTACCCGAGTAACGCTCGATGCTTTTTCAAAACAAAAATTCCGGTCCCCCCCCCCCAGATACTGCTGCGCAAACCCTAGCTAGTCGAGCGCCGCCTGTCAGCCCACACAAACCCTAACTTCGCGAGGACACCCCACCCCCCTTGCGCATACGTCTGACGTGTCTCAAGGTTAGCACAGGGGTGCATGTGCCCACGCAAGTCCAAAGTGCGCGTGGGGTCCCTCCCATCTCACGTGGACTAGTACATCCTGTCAGAAAGTGGCGGCGATCTCCTCAAGACAGCAACATCCTTAGTGAACAATGGATGCAGACATGGACATGGGGGATGTTGAGGCGGCTGAGGAAGCCCTCGTGGAGCACATTATCATATTTGCCCTCTTCTTATGCATCTACGCCGCTTTGCCATACCTCAAGCGCTCCTATGTCACTCGCCCTCTCACTGGCCACGAATTCACCACCGAGCTTCTAAGTAGGGAGGCAAATGCAGTGCGTGTGTACGAGGTCTTGGGCGTCGACCCCTGGCGGTTTGATGCCCTTGTGGGCATACTACGCATGGCGGGTCTCACACCGACGCGCCATGTTTCTGTGGCAGAATCGGTTGCCATGTTCTTGGCGCACATCGTTGGGGGAAAGGGACAGAGGCGAGAGGTGGAGATATTCCAGCACTCAAGAGAGACTATTGGTCGGCATTTCGGACGTGTCATGGCAAAACTGTTGCCTCTTGGACCAACCTTCATCACACAGCATGACCCCAACACCATCCCCTCAAAGTTGGCCCATAGTGCGAGGTACATGCCATGGTTTGAGAACTGCATCGGTGCAGTCGACTGCACCCACATCCGTGCATGGGTTCCTCTACATGACCAAGCACCTTACTGGAACCGAAAGGGGCAGAAGAGCCGACACGTCTTCATTGCCGTTAACTTCGACGAAACTATTGCATGGGTGAAGGCTGGATGGGAGGGGAGTGCACACGACGCGCGAGTGTATAGGAGTGCCAGACAGGGGGGCTTTGTGCCACCACGCGGTCGTTACTACTTGGCCGATGCCGGATATCCTTTGTCCACTGAGCTGTTGACACCATATCGTGGTGTTCGGTACCACCTTCGAGAGGAGGCACTGGTGGGGGAACAGGCAGAGCCGCACACAGCACAGGAACAATTCAACTTGCGCCACTCTAGTCTACGAATGATTGTAGAGCGCGTGACTGGCCAGCTCAAGTTCAAGTTCAAAATCCTCAATGACATGCAGGGCTATGCCATAGCTGCCCAGACGGACATCATCATTGCCTGCTGCATCCTTCACAACATATTCCTCAAATTTGGCAATGAGCACCATCGGTACAACGAGGACTACGAGCTGAACATAGCAGAGGCTAGAGCATGGCAACCGGGTGCGGATGATGTATTCAACGATGATGATGCCCCTGTAGAAGCACGTGCAGTGCGCGATGGAATTGCTAGGGAGATGTGGTTAGCCTACAACACAGAGAGGCTACTATTGAGAGCTGCCTAGAATACTTTGATGTTATACGACACTGTATCCAATGTCGAAGGGACTGTCCTCAATGTCCACTGTGCCCATTGCAAATTGTTTCTGACCATGAAGTCATGTCGTGCAACATAACATGAGAACGTTGTGTACGTTTTCGTATTCCAATGAATCATACACTCCATGGTGTAAATCTTATGTTGCAATGTAATATGTAAAGATTATGGGCCTAATGGATTTCCACATGCAAATGGGCATCATTGTGTCATTTCTATTCATGCAATGAGTTTGCAAGGCATAATCACACACACCACTTTCACTCCTCACTAGGCTAAATTGCACACACAATTTTGAATGCGCGCTAGCACAAGTTTGCAAGCATGGAATGTTCGGACTCATCCAGCAATGAAGTTCTATGGCAGCATGCACACTGTGACCACAGCAGTTGCAACAAACCGCCTACCTGCAGCATAGCCACGACTATAAGCTACACGCACTTGGCCACTTTGTGCTACATTCCGACACGCAACGCAAGCGGACAGGTCCCTCACAAGCACAAGTACATAGCACACAAAAAACACTAAGAAGAAGGCAAACACATTGCTCTCTTGTTGCATGAAGATGACTGTCCCCATCGCACTCAAGTCCTGCGCCTCTGCACAGTATAGCAAAACACACACACCAAACACAATGAGGATTTTGACAGTGCATACAAAACCACAAACAAGAACAGAAACATGCACAAAATAATTGCAACCACTACAATATCAGTGTAAACAATACAAAGGATAGAGTCTGGCCTGCACGAGGAAGAGAGGCAAGAGGCAGGTGCACATACCTCAGTCCACCCAGTGCTCCTGGGTGACCCTATCGGCCTTGTAGAAGAGCTTTGCCATCCTTGGTGTGCGGCTGAGTTGCTTCAAAATGGCGGCCTTCTTCGACGGTGGAACGTCGAGTACGTTCGCCACGATGTTGGACGCCATCTCCCGCCATTTCAGATGGTCCCCACCATACATACTCTCCACACTATGCGCCAGTGCCAACGCAGCCTGGGCAAGGCTCTGTCCAGCGCTTAAACCTGCACGACCGTGGGCCACACCAAAGGCAAATACTCCTCTACTGCCCTCTAAACCCCTGCTGCTGCGCCTCCCTATCCAGCCTCCTCTCCCACGCGTCCGCCTCTGCCTCCCACTCCCTGATCTGCCTCTCCCACTCCCGCACCATTGCCAACACCTCCACCATCTTCCGCCATTCCTCCACCCAACCCGCCATCAGCAGCCGCACCTCCTCCAACACCTTCACCGCCATCTCTCGCCTCTCCGCCACCTACTCCCCCTCCGCCTCCTCCCTCTCCACCTCCACCAACACCGTCTGCCGCACCATGCATGCCTCCTGCAGCACCACCGCCTGCAAGGTTAGGTCCACCAGCACCGAATGCACCTCCGAGAGGAGCTTGGCGACGTCCACCCACTGCTCCCTGATCCTGATCCGCTATACCTGCAACACCCCCTGCTCCACCATGTAGTAATGCATCCACTCCTCTGCCCTCTCCCCCATCCCCCTCACCACCGTTTGCAAACTGCCACCGCACAATGGCTCGCACGCATGCGGCGTCAACGGCCACCTCGTGGTCGTGAACCGCCCGGACAAGGGCGTTTGCTACACCGACCGGGTTTGCCGCAATACGCGCCACAATAGCACAGCCGTCGTCCCCGTCTACGAGAGGCTCAATCTTCACAGGATGCACGTCGTCCGCCACTGGTCCGTCGTTCAAATCTTCAATGCGGGCAGTGTTCCCTTCCCCAAGGAACATGAGGTCGTCATCATCATCCTCCCCCGGGTTGAAATCTGCCCCCCCCTCTACAACCACAATGTCCCCCCCCCCGCCGTCCACCACAGGCGCCGCTTCAAGCAAAGGCACTTGATTAGGTTCGTCTACCACAAGGGGGGGCAATGAGCGCACGACTGTACGCGGCCTTGGCTGCCACCGTGGTGCATGGTTTGCAGCACGGAAGAAATCTGCCGCTCCACGTCCAGTGGCGGCCTCATGAGGCCACGCGTCATAGCACACCTCTAACCATTGAAACTTATGGTCAGAGAACGCAGGCTGTCCAAACTTATCAATTGTGCGGAACTCGTCCCAGCATGCTTGGTCGAGCACCGGCTTGGCATCATTTCAACCCGCCGCACTGAGGTTTGAACATTCAATCAACGCGCGTAAATGGGCTTTCAAGTTGCGCACCCTCACCGAGACTTGCTGTCGGGTGTAGACGTGCTCAGGCGGTTCCTTGCCGTTGGCCTCCCGTTCCCGCTTGAGCCGCCAGTTGAAGTCTTTGGTGAGGTTGTCGTAGATTGCGTTGGTCCACGTCGGCAGTTTGCGTTTGCTTCCCGGGAACTCCCGCACACACAATAACAACACGTTTGTGTCAAAAGGGTCGAACCACGGACGGTGCTTCTCCAAGTCCTCTTGCTGGCTGCCCACCACCTCTGTCGACTGCTGTTGTGACCGTTGTGCAACACCCCCTTGGCTGCTTTCCGCTGCTGCTATAGCACCTGCTTGCCCGGCATTTGGAGCAGCAAGCATTATCGGGCGGGCCTGATAAGTTCGCAGCCGCTTCGCCTTAGCCTTTGCGATTGGGGGGGGGAGCGACAGCTTGAGCTTGGCGGGTCGCTTAATGCGCTTGGCCCGTTTCATACGGCGGGCTGTGCAGCGTTCGGAGGCGGACGGGCCCCAACGACGGATAGGTTGGATGGGGCCCTCGGAGGGGATAGCGCGGCCGCGGCGGCCGATGGGGACGCAGCACGCGAAGGTCGCTCTGGGGACAAGGCGGCAGCTGCAGTTCGTGGGCCGTTGAACGGACGTCGGACCACGTGAGCCTTGGGAGCCATGGCGGGGGGAGGGGGGAGGGTTGGAAGGACCAGTCAACAACAACAATCAAGAGCAACCTAACTCACGTAACGTGCATGCATCGAACTGCACGTGAAACCCTAGCCCGTGAACTGGACAAGGCGTGGGAACGTAGATGCATGCCTCGAGTAAGCAGGGAAAACTGTGAAATTTTCACCAAAAGAAAGTCGAAACATGTATAAATCGAGTGCAAGCGTCGCAAACCCTGCCAAATGTCGGCGACTGCACAGACCGAGGGTCGTTGCCAGCCGTGACTGCTTACTCGCGTCACTCGACTAACATTTAGTAGTCTAGGAGCCCTGCCTGGAGTTTCCAGGCGGGGCCCAGCCTGGAGTTTCCAGGCGGGGCCCCAAATTATTTTGATCTTTCGATCGGCAAAAATGCCGATTCCCCCCTGTTTTGTTACCCATGACCCTCATATACCCCTCCGTCGGAACAATAAGCCTCATATACCCCTTTGTCGGAACAATAAGCCCCATTCGCCCCTGTCCGGCAAACATAAGCCCCATCCGCCCCCCAGCTTTCACCATGCTCAAATAGCGACGCATGTCGCTGGTTAAGCATGGCGAAAGCGGGCATGCCCTCCATCGTGGTCGTCGCAATGGAGCGCCGCGATGG
>SZWC01012824.1:2245-12567 GCA_023375785.1 Penium margaritaceum | reverse complement strand
CCCCCCCCCGAACCCTATTCCTTCGATGCATGTTTCCCTCTTTCAAGTTTCCTCCTGCTCTGGCGCGCACACTGCCAAGGGTTGCACATGAATGTGTGATACTCGCAAACACATCCCCATCACTCTTACACATTGTCCAGCCCTGGTCCGTACACTGCTGTTGGGCATGAACCTCCCATGGACCTCCGTCTTCATCGTGCTCTGTTGCAGCAAGCTCTACCCAACCGTCAGTACTATGACAATGGCAAGCTTGTGAGGAAATCCAACCTCGAAGCCTACTCCCAATCCATCGAAGAACTGGAGAAGTTCTTCAAAGCTCGAACGGTGTTCACGGGGTATCAAGGCATACCCTACATCCTCAGCTACCCCGTCACACACAACCCTGATTCCTTCCTCTACCCCGCCACCTCCTGCGCCTTCATCAATGCGCCCCTCACCAGTCCCACAGACGCAGCCTACGTCACGGCCGGCAGCAACAGCACGCCGTGGATTGATGCCGTTGAGGAGAACGTCGATAAGAAGCTGCGGCTGCTCGACGTGGCAGGCATGAGCACGTGGCGCGCCGACGCACACATCGGTCGCTACAGCACCGCAATCAACACGCGGCGCGTGAACTGCAACCTGTGGTGCCTGCCCGGCGTGCCCGACCACTGGTTCGACTTCCTCTGGTCCAACATGGTCCTCGAGCGCCAGTGGGCTAGCTTTGGCCCCGGTGGAGGTACTGACGATGGGGGAGATAACTGAGCAACACGAAGGTCCTGATGGGGACCAAGCTCTTCAAGGATTACGCGCGACAGTTTGACTCTGCCGCTGGCAAGGGCGGCAAGCTGCTCTCAGGTTCCTTGCACCTGCACGCGTTAGTGTGTGCACAGTAGTGGTGCAGAACAGTCTGGCGCTGCACTTCTTGTGCAAGGGCATCTGAGGGGGGTGAGAGGTGAGGGGAGGGTGTGTGGGACATGGTTTAGGAAGCTCCGATGAAGTAGAATCACACCAAATGCCCAACGACCACTCCTTTTTGTTTGGCATATGTGCTCTCATTCTTGTTTCCAAAAGCTGTATTGACCATGCTTGGACTGAGAACAGCTTCCGATAGGGAAACATGGAAGATCCCTTCGGGCATCCCACCCGACCTGCTCAAATCACATCTCGGTACTGATGACATAGGAACTGTGAATGCCCCATGCAGGTGGGGTTCATAGATGTCATTGAGGTAGGACTCTACACTGGGTCAGAAGTAGTCTGCTGGACAGGTGACTCTGGGGAAGCTCTGGACATGGTACATTGGCCAAGTTGACTGCTACTTCGTCATTGGTGACACAAATGTTGGTTGTACTCTCTGACAGCTGCTCATGGTCACTTAGGGCAATAGATATTATGAGGACATGGACATTACTCGAGGGTGGTGCTCGGCAAAACACCATGCCCTGGCGACATTTAGCAGGATGAGAGTGATTGCACAGAGATGGGAAGCCAAAGAATAGTTAACATCATCATTAAGGTGGGGAAGAGGCATGCTTGTCCAACGCAAGGCAGCTCCCGTCGCTCCGGCGGCTGTAGCTGCGTGACCTGCTCAAGCCATGTGACCAGGTCCAGCGTCACGACCAGGTCCAGCCGCGCGGCCAGTCCAAGGCGTGCGGCGAGCTCATGCCACGCGATCCACACCGCTCGACCTGCCCCTGCCACGCCAGCCAGGCTAGCTGCCCGTGCAAGGGGAGCCGGCCAACTAGCCGCAAAGGCCAGCCCGCTGCTTCAACCAGCCGTGACGGTCTGACCGCCGGGTCGCGACATCCAACCCACCACGCCGGGCAGCCCTGAGGTGGGCCGGCCAGTCAGCCCTAGGAAATTGCTAGGAAGCTTCCTAGCCTTGCTGCTGCTGACGTGGCGACACTATCCAGTCAGCTTGCGAACTAGCAAGCAAGTTGAGGGAATGGAGAAACCCGCTCAGCAACATCATGTGTTAGAGGGCATGCTGCATAGAACACAATATGACAAATGTGGCACGAGACGGCATCATGTGATGAGTGGCGCTAGAATCAATGATCCAGAAGCTGCTCGACACACCAGACGGAGTGGTCACATGACACTGTGNATGCTACATAAAACACAACGTGGCTGACGATGCTATGAAAGGTGGAGAGACGACAAAGATATGCTTTGAAACGTTGAAGTTAAGTTACAGAAACAAATAGACAAGTGTGTAGGTATAGTCTCAGCCACATGCACACAACTAAGCGCATAAGTCCTGCCAACCGGTCAAAAAAAAAGACTGACCCGGCTCCTAGCTCCAAAACAACAGTAGAAGAGAACTCGACAGTCGTATAGGCTCATTGGTTGTCCGAATGACAAACCGAAAGAAGCACCAAGTGTAGAAATAGAAACACTACGCAAATGGATTATGAACGAGCAAGGAAAGCTCCATTGAGAAAATGCACCCAAGGAGATGGTCACCGAGAAAACACTCAGGAGCACGTGAGAGTGCACTAGCAACTGCTGATTCTGTCATCGAGTGTCCTCGTATTCTGGTAAGGCGTGGCAACAAATCCAAAGGTCACTGTGACTCATACACCAACACTCCACCATGACCTGTAGACACCAGTCACCATAAGTGAGCAAGGGCCACAGAACATTGCAATGGTAACGCACAACAAGGGGAATGAGACAGGGCCACACAAGAATTGCTGACGAAGAAAGGAAGCAGCAACAACAAGGTACGATTCACGTAGGAAGAGAAGCATGAGGAAACAATACCCTTGCATAAACCATCAAAAGTAGTTTGCAAGGCTGAGGAAAGATCAAATCTGCCCAACATTTTCTGGGCGTGGCCAGTCCACAACGGCCTGGACCTTTCATGGGTCGACACGGATACCGTCCTTGCCGACAATGTGTCCAAGGTATTCGAGCTCATCTTGTACAAACTTACTCTTGCTCAGTTTTGCGTAGAACTTCTGTTCCCAAAGGGTCACGAGGACTTCGCGAAGATGTTATATGTGCTCTTCCATGGATTTGGAGAAAACGAGGATGTCGTCCAGGTAAACCAAGACGAACCCACCAAGTTTCTTGGTAAATCTTTGGTTTATTTCTCCTTGGAAGATTGTCGGGGCATTTTTTAGCCCAAAGCAAAACACCTGGAACTAATAGTTTCCTATGTGCGTTCAAAACACAGTTTTGGACACATCATCTTCCGTGATGCGGATTTGATGGTACCCTTGAGACAAATGCAAAGATGAGAATTCTTTTGCTCCTTGGAGTTCGTCAAACACATCCTCAATCCGCAGTAAAGGAAGTCGATTTTTCACCGGTAGCTTGTTCTGCGCACGATAGTCCACGCACGTACGTAAACCACCATATTTTTTGTTCACAAAAAGGATCGGCACACCGTACGGTCAGATACTTGGCTCAATCCACCCCTTTACAAGGTACTCTTTGATTTGGTGTTCGGCCTCTCACCTTTTTGCTGGATTAAGGCAATACATGGGTCTGAATGGAAGAGTCACCTCCAGTTGCAGTGGAATCGTGTGGCCCATGTGTCGTTGTGGCGGAAGCCCAGCCGGTGGGTCTTGGAATACATCCGAGAACTACACCGATAGAGATTTGATCTCTTGTGGCTTGTCTTCCTTCATGTCGTCCTTCACTTTCTGTAGATGGGCCAAGAAGTATCGACAACCTTGTCAGATACGTCTCTTGACCTGCATCGTAGACAAGGCAGCCCTGTCCACGGCCTTGTCCGCGGCCTCCTGTTGCAATATCTCCACGAGGTGCTACTAGTGCAATTAACGCCACGGCCTCTTGTCCACTACTAGTAGCCTCAGGGCACTGAGCCCTGGAGTGGCCCGGCTACATGCAGTTGTGGCAGAGTCCATCGCGGACGGCTATGTTGTGACGCACACGCGCTGCCTGCAGCTCGTCATTGTCGCAGCTGTGTTTGTGGTCTGGGGTCTTGTGCCTGCCATTGTTCTTGACTAGAGGGCTTGCGGGCTGCTTGCCCTTGGCCCCCTCCTCCCCCTCCCCACTGCCCAGCTCCTCCTCCAGTCCCTGCGATGTCCATGCGCATGTCGCGGCCTTGCTGTACATGCGCATTCGGCCGTGCGTCTGAGTAGTGCTTCAGGTTCGCCGAATACACTTCACTCATGTTGTCCCACAACACCCTCTAGCGTGTCCAAGCCTGGCCGGTTGCTGTTGTGGTGGCCTTGTTCTTCAATTTCTCGCTGGCAAGACCGTCACGCAAGTACTCCAGCAACATGCAATCCAGGTGCTTGAAGGTCTGAGTCCCATCGCCCTTGGTGAAGCTTTCGGCTTCCTCCACAAGTGCGGTGGAGTAGTGGTGAACTCGCTCAAGTAGGCTTGGAGCGAGCTACCCAGCTGCCTAAAGTCCTTGAGCTTGTGGAAGGCGCACTGCGCCTCCTCACGTTGGGTACACTTCTTGCGCATGATTGGGCGGAAGGTCGCCCATGGCATGGGCTACCACTCAAGGTGCGGCTGCTGCACACCCCACTCCTTGACCACATACTTGAAGAGCTTGTCTTCAAGACGCATCGTGGCAAGGTCGCCCCACTGACTGAGTCGAGCCTTGTGGACACATAGAATGTGCTCCATGCAATTCAGATAGTAGGTGAGCTTCACACCCTTCTGAAAGATCACCACACTGTGAAGGAAGGATGTGTTCATGACCAGTCCCGAATTCGTTGAGGTAGGCATGTCGCCGCTACCACCGGTAGTGGCATTAGCAGCTGCGGTGCGTTACGCTTGCTGCTGCATCCGCACCTATGTCACACTCTGCAATGCCTTGTCGAGGTCGTTGCATCGGCGTCTTGCCTTATGAGCGGCCAGGCGCTGTAGCTGGCGGTCACGGTCCAGGTCCGTGATGCTGTGCCAGACGTTGGCCAGTAGGTTGGCGGATGCAAAATTCAGCTCTGATGTTGTTAGAGCATCGGCGATAGCCTGTAGGGCTTCGTGTTGTTTGTGTACCTTTACCCATGCAAGAGGGTACGGTTTGCGTACACGCCTCCAAGAAGTCCCACCTTCCGGAGGAGGCTGTCGTCAGCGACGACGCTCGAGTGGGCGGTGCCCTGCCCCATTACGGCCACATCGTAGGAAGGGGGGTCTGCCCCCACTCCTTTGAGTGGTGCTGTACCTCCACCGTCGCTGGTGAACTTGAGGCGGCCCATGGCCTCAGCAGCAAACTAAGCAAGCTTCTGGCTGTCATCGCAAATTGCCTTTGCGGCGACGTCGTCAAGCTCGTTCTCGGAGGAACTTCTCGCGTGGCTGCTTTCAGCCCCTTTGCTTCTCTCGTTAACCTTGCTGCTGTTGGGAGCTTCCGGCGATGCGGCAATCGGCTCAAGTTTGCCGCACGATGATGGCGATGATCGCGATTATCGTCGCCATCGTCAGCGTCGTGCTCCTCGTCGGGGGCTCCCCCGGGTGATCCTCCTCCAGCGCGTCGTCCGTTGCATGGGGGTCGCCCACGTGTGCGTCAACGTGCTCAACGAATACTTTTCTGGCCTATGCATGCTTCTCGGTGTTCCAAAGGCTTGCGTCGGTTGCCTTCGGCGATACGGTTTTTCTTTGGTTTGGCAACCGTGCTCGCGGCGGCGGCTCCCAAAATCTGGAGTCCGCTGAGGGCGTGTGGTGAGGCCTTCACAACCTTGCCCTTATTGGTCTTGGACGGTCCGGCACATGCCATCCTGTCACCCGTGCAACTAGCACGTGAAAGTCGTTGTGAGGATCACCCCACAACTTCAAGAAGGTATCGCTTCCCAAAACATACTTGCTCTCACGATTGGTGAGGTGATTATGAATGTGATTCCTATTTTCCTAGGCCACCACGGTCGGCACAAGCACGTGGATTTGGAAACTAGTCTTCCTAAGCCGTGACTCACAGTGATTGGTACGACTAGTATCTAGGAAAAGAGGAAATCACTTCCCAAGGAAATGACGAGAAATGTGGGTACCGCTCACAAAACAAGGGCAAAGAATAGGAAATGATTTCTACAAAATCCTACAACTCCTTGAAATCCTTCCCAATTTTCTTCCTCTTGCCTTCTTGTCCTTCTTGATCTCCTCTTCACTTCTTTGCCGCCTCTTGCATTCCTTGGCGGCGGCTTCCTTGTGCCCCACAATGGTAGAGAGGCCCCCAACAAGAAAAAAACCTTGGGCCTTCCTTTTCCTTCTTTTTCTTGGCATCTCAAGTCGTGACAGCCTCTATACTTGGGAAGATTTTCTTCCCGAAATGTTGGTTGAAGGGGTTTTGAAGGAGCCTTGGTAATGGGGAAGATTTTGTGGTTTTCGGGGATGAGGACTCCCCACCCCATCCCACAAAAATCCTCTTAGACCCCTGCAAGTGAAGAGAGGCTAGAAGAAAGAAGCTCCAACAAGTAGATGTATATGTGTGTATGTGTATGTATATGACCATGTCTACGTATGTGTATGTCTATGTATGTATATGTATGTGTATATGTATTTGTATATGTATATGTATATGTTTATGTATATGCATATGTATATGTATATGTATATGTATATGTACATGTACATGTATATGTATGTGTATGTGTATATGTATATGTATATGTATGTGTATATGTATATGTATATGTATATGTATATGTATTTGTATATGTATATGTATATGTATATGTATATGTGTATGTGTACGTGTATGTGTATGTGTATGTGTATGTGTATGTGTATGTGTATGTGTATGTGTATGTGTATGTGTATGTGTATGTGTATGTGTATGTGTATGTATATGTATATGTATATGTATATGTATATGTATATGTATATGTATATGTATATGTATATGTATATGTATATGTATATGTATATGTATATGTATATGTATATGTATATGTATATGTATATGTATATGTATATGTATATGTATATGTTTATGTATATGGATACGTATATGCATTTTGAAATATACATGCATATGCATATGTAATCATGTAGTTGCAGGACTATGTGCATGTAAATACATATGTATATGTACATGTAAATGTATCGTTACATGAAAGTAAATATTATCATTTATAATTTACATAAACATTGACTTTTATGTTACTACAGAAACATTGTTATCATTATTTTTGTTTTTCATCATGTTTCACTGAAAACAGGAAGTAAACAATGCATCTCACAGTTTTTAGGACTGTTTTGTTCTTGAAGTTGCATGAAATATCATTATAAACGCAAAATAAATGGAAACCATTACGGCGTAAGGCATTACAATGACTGGATATATTAGCGTTTCCATGGTAAAGAAGGTGGTTGCGATTAGTTTTTTTAGGGTCTGTTTCAGTCGCTCCACGTTGTTCGCTGACCACACAATTTATGCAGGGATTGTCGGGAGGGCTTGGTCGATGTAGCGCTTTTCTCGATGAAGAGTCCCACAGGCTGTCGATTTCGGATGTATTGACAACACATCCGAGTTGTCCCAACCATGTGGTGATATCTCAACGCTCCCTCAAACAAACTAATGAGCGTTCCATTTTCTCCCTCCCCACCCATCCGAACACGCTAGTTGTGTTATCTTCACACGTCAAGGATCGCACATGCGACGTTTGAAGCTGTCAGAGCATGCTGAAACGACTTCCAATCATGGCTGGATCTGTAACATCGTTGCAAAACGACGGCCAAATACATAAGACCCCCTCGTCACTTCATTGCAGTAGGTGCAAACAGGAACAAAGTTTGCCATGTTTGGAAGGCTACCACCAAAGTACGCCGAATACGTAAGGGGTGTAGACTTGTCGGCAGGAGACGTAAGAGATTTTAAAAAAATGGCCCCTCTGATCGGTTAAATATCATTGACACTTACCAGGCGAGCACTGGGATCATCGGGTGCCGTCTAAGGCACCGTGTTGATTCGTTGAGGGGCTTGCATCGTGATGAAGATGTTCGCCCTTTCGCAGTAACTTTTGCTACCTTACACAACAATGTCGCACTTTTACCTGACGTGCTTTGCAATGCTGGCGTTAGGTAGATTTCCTCCGCCGGAAATGATTCGCAACTCAAAGACATCTTTAGTGACGCCCGTGATGTTGCCGGTTTTTGCATCGTACGACTCAGGTTTCCTCTGTGATACTGAAAAATTGCTAAATCATGGCAAACCATGTTTCCACCATCTCACTTCATGATGCTGGTTTTTGAGATATAAACTCCGTAAGCAATCGAGTTCTTGACAATCAATGGAGAGATTCTTAACGACTGCTCGTGGGTTAAGCCTATTTTTGAACAGATTAGAATCATAGAACCAAGCAACAGGTCTGAATGTCGCAATGCGAAAGTATGCCCTTCTATTGCGATGGTTCACAATGTTTGGCCGATGTCGGACATTGAGTTTGAAGTCAGATAAACAGTTCCCGGATGGCGTGAGGAATCATCGTTGTAGGCACCCATAGGTACTTTGTTGATGATTATATGCATATGTACATCGCATTAATGTAGCAAACCGCGACTTCATCGCGATGCTAACATCGCAGGAGCATCGCAATGCATCAACACGGTCCCTAAGGTAGCGAGCAGTCCAGGCCATTGTGACCATCTTAGCACATCAGGAATTATCCTTGTCGCGGTCGTAGGAAATCGACTTCCGGCTATCGACAACAGATCTGATCCGACAAGAACCCACGATCTAAGGCACCGTGTTGATGCACCGTGATGCCAGAATCGCGATGTAGATGTTGAGCCTTTCGTCGTAACTTTCGCTAGCAAACGGCTCGCTGTCGCAATTTCACCTGACGACCACTGCACCGCTAGCGTCAGGTAGATCTCCTCCTCCGGCATTGATTCGCAACTCAAAGACATCTTCTTCGACGCCCGTGATGTTGCCGATATTTGCATCGTGCAACTCGAGTTTGCTCAGTAGTATTGAAAAATTGCTACATCACGTCAAACCATGTTTCCACCATCTCAGTTCGTGATGCTGGTTTTCAAATTGTACAATTTTTAAGAAATCGAGTGATTAAAAGTCGATCGAGAGATTCTTGACGGCTGCCCGTGGGTTAAGCCTTTTCATCGCACCAAGTAAAACCACTGAAAAGTCCCTGATTCCGACTTCCGAAGTGACCAAGCAACAAGTACGAAAGTCGGAATGCGGAAATACTGCCTTCTATCGCGATGTTGAGCGATGTTGGGCCGATGAAGGACATTGCGCACGAAGTCAGAAGAACGGTTCCCGGCTGGCAAGAAGACAGATCGTTGTAGTTACCGTTTCGTACTTTCGCGATGTTTATATGCATTTAAACATCGCATTACTGTAGCGAACCGCGACTTCATCGCGATGCTAACATTGCGGGAGCATCGCAATGCATCAACACGGTCCCTAAGTGGGTTCGCCGTACATCCGAAAGCTCCTTCCTGCCGCAACCAAAGTTAATCCAGCGAAGTTCAAATCCGCGTCAGGTTACCGCGACCAAGTGTAGAGACGCGTCTTCTAACTATGGCGTCTTAAGCCGCGTGAGCAGTCGGAATGGGCTCACGGCTAAGTCCTCGGAGACGTGGATTGGAACTTTTGCTAGAGAAATCCAACTCCGCAAACTAGGCGAGCAATAGAATAAACAATAAGGAGAGTTGAACTTGCGAACCTGACAGTTTGCAATAGATTTCTCGCCTCAAAGAATGCCCTCTACGAACTGAAGAAAAGAGCTACGAACTGCCGTTCAGGGGTCAGAAAGCAACAAAAGAATCCGCACCAGGCTACCTTACTACTTAAGTCCAGAATAGCCTTAAAAAAACGACTAGAAAAAACCAATTTAGCGAAACACAGATATAAATCTGAAGCAACCATATTCGAAAACAAGCATGAACAAGTATTGTAATAATAAAAAAAAGGTACATATAATATTTGATTTTGTATACCTATTGTGTGCATTATATTCTCACCAAGTTTTATTTTGTTATAACAAACAAAAATGAAATAATTTAAATTATTTCATGCACAAAACGTATGATGAATAATGTAATCATCATTCAGGGTTGTAGTAAAATTAATTGTATATACAAAATATACAAAATCAGGATTTCATTCATGAAATCAATTGAAAATTTTATAAAATAAATACAATTGTTGAAAGGATGAAATCCAAATGATAAAATAAAAAGTGAGGAAATTAGAAGAGAAAATAAGTGACAAGATTTTTTCTGTATAAATATCTAAATCTATATCTACATCTACATCAGAATCTATATCTATTTCTATATCTATATCTATATCTATATCTATATCTATATCTATATCTATCTCTATATCTATATCTTTATCTATATCTATATCTATATCTATATCTACATCTATATCTATATCTATATCTATATCTATA
>SZWC01012823.1:51904-62821 GCA_023375785.1 Penium margaritaceum | reverse complement strand
CCTCCCCCCTCTCCTCATTCTCCCTTGCCTCCTCCATGTCTGTGAGAACCCTACATTATTTCTATCTTCAGCCTGAGTATTGCGTCCTACTTTACGCTCCTCTATTTGCATAGACGGGTACATGTGTACAGATTGTTGTTTCTGCACCATTGTTTCCACAAACTGTGTTCTTTTTGCCCCCTCTCTCTTGCACAAGCAATCTTTTTTTCCCACGAATGGGTGTTTTTCGCACAAAATGTGATTTCCAGCTCGAGAAAGCGGTGGAGTGGCAGCTTGGCCATCCCGGGGGCACGGCACAACAGTGCAGGGAGTGGCTGTTGGAGGCATACCGCAAGCAGACCTCGTGAGAGCACTCGGCGGCCGCAGCACTCACCCGCCGTGAACCGTACAAGACTCGGAGAGAAAACGTGTTAGAACACTGCGTTTGGGTTTAGGGTTAGCAGCTTGGATGTGATGGGCCTCCAGGAGCCAAATGCCGACCATGGCTATCCAAAGAGTCAAAGAGCCTCGGAGATGGCAATCCAAGAGGTACGACTGAGCGAGCCTTGTAGTGGGCTGGTAGTGTCTAGAGAGTTGTTAGTGGACACGAGGCATGGTAGTGGACTGTTTGCACCACATGTGACATTTTTTTTTGTTTTGAGGCGCACGAGAAGCCATGCAATGAGTCAGGAGACCAACCATGCATGTGGCAATGAGAGCATTGACATCATCCATCCATGACAGCAACCAGCAAGGTAAATAGAGCTACGAGCGCCATGTATGGCGCAAAACCTAGGGAAGGAGAAAATGAGTTGTTCAGTGCTCCCACAGACCCAACTGCCGTCCAAAAGTGCGTGGGATTGCTAAATTTGATGGGGACGATCACTACACTTGAGGGATTTTCTGGTCCCTTGGGGTGGGAGAACAGAGAACTCAAGCATCTATTCAGTAGGTGACAATCAGTCTCACCGTTGAAATCCACAGAAATAGTGAGAACCGCATTCACAGAATGCAACTGAAAGTTCTGGTTATTCCTGTAGATAGAGGTTTCTAGGATGACCTGTGCCTCAAACACGCGAGAGTGCCCACACCATGTCATGAAGAGAGCAGCTTCGCTTAGTCACACACATAAACCAAGCACATACAGAAGGAAACTATGCAGCAGGTTGGGGCAACAGCGTTGTTGATGCAGCGTGCGGGCTTCCACGCTCGTTGCTTAAGCCAGCTGCCCCCTCAGTCTGCTGCTCTAGAGTCTAAGTCTGGAAGCTCTGGGTTTTGTTACTCAGAAACGCGCGCACCAGTGTTAGCGCCAGAAAGCAGCTGAAAACTGATAATGACTGATTAGGAATGAAGAATAAACAACAATGGGAGACCCCTCCAAGTTCTAGGCCCCCCCCCCCCCCCCCAGCTCTCTAGAGCTTGTTACTCAGTTCATCAGCCAATCAGAAAATAGCTCAGTTCAGGCTGGCAGGTTTTCTCGGTGAGGCCTACCAGGCAGCCGACAGCCCAAAACCCGGGCGTCGTCCGTTTTGCCTGAAAACTGGACCATACCATAATACCGACGCTGCGAACGCAGTCGTGCAGTCAGAATCTGCTAGAAAAATAGTAAAGAGGAGTTATGGCAGCCTAAACCCAGACAGTGCCCACAATGGTTTATGCTGCCAAACACGGCCATGAAACATGCAACTGGGACCCTAGGCAGTGCATGACGATGCAGACGCGATGGGACGCGCTGGACGCATGCCAGCAGCAACTGCGGTGTCAATGACCGCCGGCAGCACGACCGCCGAGGAGGCCTGCCGATGGAGCTGAGCGCGTCGCCGGAGGGAGGAGGCTCCAGCGAACAGCGAGAAGACCTCAGCGCGCATCGGCTCCACCGGTCGACACTCCATCAGCGTCGAGTCTCGCCGTCAGTCATCTGCACGCCGATGTACACAAGCGGGGAGGACACAACAGAGCACAATGAGAGATGTGAAAAACCAACACTCCCCCATGACTCACAGGCGTAGTGCACATGGGCGGACAGGGACACGGTCAACATCCAGACTCCCCCAGGGCATGCAGAGACGCAGGCAGAGATAAAGAGAGAGCCACTCACGGACGTACGCCGACCGAACTCACAGCCTTCTTAAACGAGTCGCGCTTCAGTGCCTTGGTCAGGAAGTCAGCCAACTGCCGTGCTGTCTCAACCCACACGATGCTGATGCTGCCGTCATGCAACAATGACCGCACATAGTGATACTCAACGTTGATGTGCTTTGTGCGGGTGTGATGCACGCCGTCATTGTCGGCGATGGCCATGGCACTCTCATTGTCACAATGCAACGTGATGGATGGGACGGACTGAGGCAACTCGGACAACAGACGACGCAACCACACACTCTCACACGCGCCTGACCCAAGAGCCACGTACTCAGCCTCAGCAGTGCTGCGTGCAATGCACCCCTGCTTGCCACTGCGCCAGGACACAGCCGTGCCGCCAATCAGGAAGATCCAGCCTATGCGACTCTTACCGTCAAGACTGCCGGCCCAGTCGCTGTCGGTGTAGCCCACTGCGACAACAGACGGTTGACGGCGGAATATGAGACCTCGCCGAGGAGTCGAGACGACATAGCGCAATACTCGGATCGCGGCCTCGTGGTGGAGGTGACGCAGCTCCTGAGAAAACTGGGCCAGGAGGTTGACGGCGAACGCGATGTCTGGACGCGTCGTCGTCGCCAGGAACATCAGTGACCCGATGACTCGCAGGTACGTGGTCACGTCAACTGGCTCCTCCACAACTGCTGGGTCAGGACTCTTCAGCTTCACCTGGCCATCGGGCGACATGGGTGAGGATGCGCTCGGCACGAGTGGGAGGTCCTCGGCGAAGCGAGTGGACAAAGTCTGCACATAAGCAGCCTGATGGACGTGGAGGATGCCCTGGGAGCGATCATGCTCGAGCTCCATGCCCATGAAGACTCGGACAGACCCGAGATCCTTCATCTGGTAGGTGGCGTGCAGCAGGTCCTTGACGCACTGGATGGCGGCCGTGTCTGGCGACGCAATGAGGAGGTCGTCGACGTAGACCAAAACAGCAGCGAAGGTCTGGCCTCGCGGACTGACAAACAGTGCAGGGTCCGCGGTGCTACGCTGGAGCCCACCACGAAGGAGCGTGCTGCTGATCTCCTGGTTCCAGCACCGAGGTGACTGCTTCAAGCCATAGAGGGCCTTACGCAGTCGCCACAGTCTCCCGGTGCCATCGTCGAAGCCTGGTGGCTGCACCATGTAAAGCTCCTCACCCTCCAGTGAACCATGGAGAAAAGCGTTGCTCCCATCCATCTGATGCAGCTCCCACCCGTACTGGGCGACCAGGCTGAAGAGCGCCCGGCTGGTGGAGAACCGGCCAACTGGGGCAAAGATCTGGTCATAGTCGACCCCAGGGATCTGGGAAAACCCCTTTGCAGTGAGGCGGGCCTTGTACTTGTCCAAGGAACCGTCGGGTTTCCACTTGCGCCGAAAGACCCACTTGGCACCGATGGCCTTCCGACCTGGAGGAAGGTCGACGAGGTCATACACGTGGTGCTGTCGGATAGCGGCGAGCTCATCGGCGCAGGCAGCGTCCCAGTGTGCGGCCTCAGGAGAGGCTCGTGCCTCGCGCAAGGTGGCTGGGTCCTCCGGGCGTGCTGTGGAGCGGACTGAGAGAGCGTGTGCCTCTCGCGCCCCAGGTGGGATGCGCGCCAGGGCAGCCACAACAGCGTGCCAATGCTTGTGATGGAGCATGGCGTAGCCCAATGCGGAGCCAGGGTGTAAGTCTGCAATAACGGCCGACGTGGTCAGGCCCAGGGCCTTGGTGCCAGGGTCCCCACTCACGACCGTGGGAGTGGAGGAGGCACGTGGAGCCACGGGGGGTCGAGGCGCTACCGAGCGTGGTGCGGCGGTCTACACACTCACCGACGGCCTGGGTCGGAGGCTGCCGCCGGGGCCACGTGTGTAACGTGGCAAGGCATGCGACGACGCTGATGGGCCAGTGGAAGCGACTGGGGCTGTCGGCTCAGAGAGATCAGCGGACACGACGGGGGCTGCCGGCCCGGAGGGACCAGCGGACGCGGCTGGGAAAGCTGGCCCGGAGGGACCAGCGGACCCAGAGGGACCAGCGAACACGGCCGGGGAAGCTGGCCCGGAGGGACCAGCGGACGCGCCTGGGGCAGCTGGCCCGGAGGGACCAGCGGACGCGGCTGGGGCAGCTGGCCCGGAGGAACCAGCGGACGCGGCTGGGGCAGCTGGCCCGGAGGGACCAGCGGACGCGACTGGGGAAGCTGGCCCGGAGGGACCAGCGGACGCGCCTGGGGAAGCTGGCTCGGAGGGACCAGCGGACGCGACTGGGGAAGCTGGCCCGGAGGGACCAGCGGACGCGGCTGGGAAAGCTGGCCCAGGGGGACCAGCGGACCTAGAGGGACCAGCGGACGCGGCCGGGGAAGCTGGCCCGGAGGGACCAGAGGATGTGTCACCCGGACGCGGTAGGACGGAGGACGGACTCACCACTCCCCCACGCGACGGGATAGACACAGACGAGCCGGAGCGAATGAGGTCGCGAGGAAACAGGTCCTCGAAGAAGAGGGCATCCCGGGACTCGACGATGCAGTGTCGAGAGGGGTCCCAGAAGCGCCAGGCCTTGGACTGGCGAGAGACACCGAGGAAGGTGCAGGGACGGCCGCGGGGGGCGAGCTTGCCGCCCTGCTGCGGGGCAGGCAGCCAGACGATGGCGACACAACCCCAGACGCGAGCGGGGCGGAGGTCAGCGCGCTGACCGCACCAATGCTGGTACGGCGTGGACTGACGGGGAAGGGGACCATGGGGAATCCGGTTCCAGACCCAGGTCATGTAGGCCATGGCTTCAAAGTAGAAGCCCTCGGAGAGACCGGACTCGACACGCATGGTGCGGACGGCGTCGGCCATGGTCCGGTTCCACCGCTCGGAGACACCGTTCTGGGCGGGGGTGTAGGGCGCGGATGTCTCGTGGTGGATCCCACGGGAGGCGAGGAAAGTCGTGGCCTCACCCATGTACTCGCCACCGCGATCGGAGCGAAAGCGGCGAAGGGAGCGGCCACACGCGCGCTCTGCGAGGACAAGCCAGTCCTGGATGGCGTGGGCGACATCGCTCTTCTGCCTGAGGCAGAAGACCCAGCGATAGCGAGAGTAGTCGTCCGTGAGGGTGAGGACATAGCGNCGGGAGGCGAGGAAAGTCGTGGCCTCACCCATGTACTCGCCACCGCGATCGGAGCAAAAGCGGCGAAGGGAGCGGCCACACGCGCGCTCTGCGAGGACAAGCCAGTCCTGGATGGCGTGGGCGACATCGCTCTTCTGCCTGAGGCAGAAGACCCAGCGATAGCGAGAGTAGTCGTCCGTGAGGGTGAGGACATAGCGGCCATGCTCGCCGACCGACTCGGTGGGGAGAGGGCCCATGACATCCGAATGGACAAGGTCGAGAGGGGCAGATGCACGGGAGGCAGACAAAGGGTACGTGGACCGGTGCATCTTCCCTTGAGCGCAGTCAATGCACTCAGTGGGACACGGGAGAGGGAAAGTCTCCGGGTCAAGGCCTGAGGCAGGCTGGGTGCGAAGCATGCTGTCCACAAGGGCAGAGTGGACGTGGCAGAGGCGGCGGTGCAAGAGGCGGGTGTGCTAAGGAGAAAGCGTACTGGTGACGAGCACATGGCCTGTGGCGGCCGACGAGGAGGAGACGGGAGAAGAAGAGGATAGACGAGGAACATGCCACAGGTTGCCACGGGCGGTGGCGTGCAGAACGACAAGACCAAACGGACGCAACGACACAGTGCCAATGCCACGCAAGTGTACAACATCCATGCTCATGCGGTCAAGTGCAGTCACGGACAGGAGGCTGAGCTCGAGACCAGGGACGAAGAGGACATCGGTCAGAAAGACGTCACCGGCAGGACCACGAAAACGAACGACGCCAACACCACGGACAGGCAACACCTGTCCAGAGCCCGTCCGGACACCGGAGACATCGCCGACAGGACCGAGCATACTGAAGGCCTCACGAGAGGCCGTCATGTGATGCGTGGCCCCGGAGTCGATGATCCAGATCTCAGCAGGGTCCTGGACCGGGGTCGCTAGATCGCTAACGGTCACATGGCAGCAGGCGAGGGACGCGGACGCGGTGGATGGAGGCGCGAAACGGGACTGCCAATCGTCAAGCCAGGCAACATCATCAAGAAGAGAGGCGGAGGAGGCCACAGGCGACAAAGAGACAGACGAGGAAATGTGACATGACCGCAGCTCAGTCTCAGTCATGCAGGGCTGGGCAGGAGGGCAGGAGGTGACGCAACTCGCACTTCCCTGGGTAGGAGGGCGAGGCAGGCTGAGTTGGAGTGCAATAAACTGCTCCAGCTGACGCTCACGGGAGGAGGACCCGAGAGCGGAGACGGAGTGCGGTGTGACGGCGCCGGAGCCCGGGTAGGAGGAGGACGAAATCGCCGAAGGGAACGAGGGCGCCGATGGCTGCGGAGTCGGTGTCTGCGGGTATAGCGAGGCGACCGGGGTGGTGGAGCCGCTGGACGAGGTCGAGGCGTCGGAACTGGCGACAGCGACGGAGGCAGAGGCGAGACGGCGCTCCCGCTGGCGACGCATGGTGGCGATGATGCGCGCCTCGTCCGTCGGCAGCGGGCACGTGTACCACCCGTGCCCAGGCTGGCCACAGTTGTGGCAGGCAGAGCCACCACTGCCAGACCCGGTCGACGGCTGCTGCTGCTGCTGCTGCTGCTGACCCTTGCCCTTCTTGCTCCGACGCTTCTTCTTCGCCGTCGGCGAAGCGCTGGCAGAGGAGCTGGCGGAGGAGCTGGCGGATGTGGCCGTGGCGGGAGAGGCGATGGCCACGGAGGCGAGAGCCTCCGTGCGATGGAGTTCGGACTCCAGGCGAGCTTCCTCAATGCGGAGGAAGAGCTCGTATGCCCAGGGCATAAGGGTGCCCTCGGTCGCCATGGTGGAGAGGACGTCCTGGGGGTAGTGAACGAAGACGTCCGCGTACGTGCTGGTGGCGCCGCGCTTGATGGTGAGGAGCGCGGACAGAGGTGGTGGAGCAGCTGTACCGAGACGACGCAAGATGTCCTCTGCCCGCTGCCAGTAGGCAGTGACCGTCTCGGTCTCCCCCATGCGCAGGGAGTTGAACTCTCGAAGCAGACGGCTGATCTCAGCGTCGCTGGACAGACGATGAGGCCGAGTGAGGATGTGCCATGCGGATGCAGGGTCCGGTGTGGCGCCAGTGGTGAAGTCGCCGAGGAAGGGCTCCAGTGCCAGGCGGGAAGCCGGAGGGGCGACTGGGACGAGGGCACGGACGGCGCGACCAGCGTCATACAGCTGGTCAGCCTGATTGGAGTCATAGGGATGGGTGTAGTACACCCATAGGCCCTCCCCTTGCGCCCAGATGCGGAAGCTGAGCTCCCAGCTCCGGAACTGCTCGCCAGCCTTAAGCGGCGGCGGCGGTGTCTCAAAGTCCTTCTGCCTACGGCCGGCGCCCAGAGTGGGGCCAAGGACGGAGGTCACCGTCTGCCGCTGGCGCTGAGTGTACTGCTGCGCTAGGTAGTGCGTGGCAGCGGACAGAGCTGGGCTGGCGTGCCCTGGAGGGATGAAGGGTGGCAGTGCACCGGTAGCAGTGTGGGAAGCTGATGGCTGCAGCGCCACAAGCTGTTGCGTCAAGGCGGTGAGCTGTAGCTGAAGAGCGGCGAGGGGGTTAGGGACGCCGCCGCCGATGCCAGAGGACTTTTGCTGCTGAAGGTGCTGCTGCTGCTGCTGCTGCTGCTGCTGCGGGCTGCTGCTGCTGCTGCACGCCGCTACTGCTGCTGCACGCTGCTGCTGCTGTTGCTGCGAGCTGCTGCTGCTGCAGGCTACTGTTGCTGCTGTTGCGAGCTGCTGCTGCTACTACGGCGAGCTGCTGCTACTGCGGGCTCCTGTGAGCTGCTGCTTCTGCCTGCTGTTGCTGGTGGTGCCAGTCACTACACCTGGGTGACGTTGCCGCGTGCGTCGTCGTCCATAGACGTCAGACGCCGCCTGCCGCTCACCTCCTCGCGTCACGCGTGGGGGTCAGTGCTGCCGAAAAACTTCGGCAGCATTTCCCCTGGCCCAGTGGCCGTGGGAAAAATTCTGACGCCGCCACCAGGAGGGTCAATGCTGTCGGAAGAAATCCGGCAGCATTTCCCCTGCACTGGCGCGTATGGGAGATCCGCCAGCGTTGTCTGGCACCTGTTCGCCAGTTTTCTGCTGCTGCTGCTACGCTCTGGCTCTGATACCAAGAAGGAAACTATGCAGCAGGTTGGGGCAACAGTGTTGTTGATGCAGCGTGCGGGCTTCCACGCTCGTTGCTTAAGTCAGCTGCCCCCTCAGTCTGCTGCTCTAGAGTCTAAGTCTGGAAGCTCTGGGTTTTGTTACTCAGAAACGCGCGCGCCAGTGTTAGCGCCAGAAAGCAGCTGAAAACTGATAATGACTGATTAGGAATGAAGAATAAACAACAATGGGAGACCCCTCCAAGTTCTAGGCCCCCCCCCAGCTCTGTAGAGCTTGTTACTCAGTTCATCAGCCAATCAGAAAATATCTCAGTTCAGGCTGGCAGGTTTTCTCGGTGAGCGCTGGACGCATGCCAGCAGCAACTGCGGTGTCAATGACCGCCGGCAGCACGACCGCCGAGGAGGCCTGCCGATGGAGCTGAGCGCGTCGCCGGAGGGAGGAGGCTCCAGCGAACAGCGAGAAGACCTCAGCGCGCATCGGCTCCACCGGTCGACACTCCATCAGCGTCGAGTCTCGCCGTCAGTCATCTGCACGCCGATGTACACAAGCCGGGAGGACAAAACAGAGCACAATGAGAGATGTGAAAAACCAACACATACTAGGAGTGAGCAGTGGGTAGGAGGACATCGGAGTGATAGAGGTTGGTTGACCGAATCACCCGCGGAAAGTGCTTGATGTGGGGCCCGGACGGGACCTTGGGATGGAACCGGACCGGTTGAGGAGCGTGCTGCTGGTTGTTTCTGTTGTGCTTTGTTCCGTTCCTGTACAGTTTACTGTGACCACTCGGACGTGTCCATACTCGTGCAGATCCCTGAGGCAGGCGGCCCTGGTGACACCGGCGCGACGACAGGCGGCGGACTACTCGCCTGGAGCTGACCGACCACTGTTCCAGAGCCTCAGATGTCACCGGGACTCCTTGCTATGCCTTCTCCATCCTGGAGGCGCCTTTTGGCGGACTGGGCATGAGGCCCATTTGCATGTTTTTGCATTGTATACTCGCTGTCAGTCGATGGATGCATGCATGTGACCAATCGATGCGTCCGTCCTTTGATTCTGTACGTCTAGGTTCAGACGGCGTAGGATTCTGACATGTGTGCGCAGAGTTACGGTCAAAACAGTGGTTTTGGGCCGGTTTTATGACAGCTCTTGGACTGCCACGTGCGACACCCGCCGTGCGCCGTAGCAGGTATTTATGCCCTGGACCTGTCAGTTGTCCTTTCTCTCTGCATATGCTATATTGAAGCATTCTGACACTGTGCCTTGTGTCTCCTAGCCAAACCCTTGCCATTGTGTGTACGACCTGTGACTATCGTCACCGTCTGATCAGGCACTGACGCCCGGTCAACGGCTGTGTTGCTAGGAAGCTTCCAGGCACTTTCTCATGGTATCAGAGCAGTGAGACAGTTCTCACTGAGCTGTGCAGCAGAGACGCAGCAGAGCAGCAGTAGTGAGAGTCACCGCTGCAGCAGACCTTCTGGGACCTGTTGGAGACGGCCGGTCGCCGTCCACGTACTCCCACCACGTGAGATCGCAGTTGTTGAGGCAGCAGTAGCGGCGCGTACCGCCACGTAGAGGTGTGTGGCGGCTACGGTGCGTGGAGCCGCCCCTCTCTCCACAGCCGCAGCAGCAAAGCAGCACCAAGAGAGGCGACGGCGGCAGCAGCGCAACAGGAGCGCAGCAGCAGCGGCCGCCACAGCAACGTGGCAGCAGCGGCAGCAGCAGCAGCGCAGCAGTAGCGTCAGCAGCAGCAGCGTAGCAACGGCAGCGGCACAGCAGCAGCAGCGGCAGTCGTGGCGGTAGCAGCAGCGCAACAGTGGCAGCAGCAGTAGCGCACGGCGGCGGCAGCTAGCAGCAGCGCGCGGCGGCGGTGGCTAGCAGCAGCTGCAGCGCGCAGCAGCAGCGCCGCACGCAGCAGCAGCCACTGCGCGCAGCAGCAGCAGCAGCGCAGCCGCTGCTGCCACCGCTGCACACGCAGCTACGCAGCTGCTGCTGCAGCTGACAGCACAGCTGCAGCAGCGGCTGGGCGGAAGCTGCTACGCAGCTTCCGCGGAGCTGCCGCGCGCCACCGCGCAGCGGCAGAACTATGACAAGAAAAAAAAAGGAAGGGGACGAGCTGACGTCAGCATTGTTGATTGCTGATGTCATCAAGTTGTGCTGACGTCAGCAACCACTTGCTGACGTCAGCATTACACGCCAAATTTTCACCCGGAAAGTCAAAAGTTGCCAGCGTTTCAACTTCCCGAGAAACGCAGACGGCTTTAAAATCCGGCAAACTTGACCTGTCGTTCCATAGTGAGCGGCGACATGAGTTCGCCCGACGACAAGGACAGGGGACCAGGTGATCCCTCCTCTTCTTGAGGAGTATTGAGCCCTCGCTCGCAGGCCATTGAGGACCTGCGCAGCCAGCAGGAGGAGATGCGTCGTCTGCAGCGAGAGCAGACTGACGCGATCCGCACGCTGACTGAGCTCCTACGTGCTCAGTCCACGGCTCCTCCGCGGATTTCTTAGGGAGCTGCCGGCGTTGCGGCCTCCACCCAGCACTCGGCTCAGGTGCCCGTGACAGGTGCCCCGCCTGCTTCACCTCGTGGTGTGGTTTCCCCACCACCTGCGGACCTCCTTGACGACGAGCCATTCATGCCAGGCTTCGAGGATGACTCC
>SZWC01012823.1:33849-44327 GCA_023375785.1 Penium margaritaceum | reverse complement strand
GAGCGAGAGAGAGAGAGAGAGAGAGAGAGAGAGAGAGAGAGAGAGAGAGAGAGATCAACCAGGAGTATCACGAGCGTGCATGAACACCAACAGCATGCAGAGCCACCTTAAGCATGCCACTACGGAGACCTTTGGCAAGAAAGTCAGCACGCTGCTCATGAGCATCAACCCAAACAAACTGAAATTCTTCGGCAGCAGTACGCTGGTGTACAAGGTGATGGTCAATGTTTGTGTGCTTCGTGCGTGAATGATGCATGACATGGTGCTCAATGATTGCTTTAGTGCTCTAGATGTTGCAATACAGAGTGATGCAACGGGTGGGAACAAGCAACTGCTAAAGCAAACAAGAAATCCACACGCTCTAGCGCGTACCTATGCCGAGCGCCATGTACTTGGCCGCACTCGAGCTGCAAGCAACACATCCATGTATTCCACTCCTCCAAGAGATAGGGGTCCTCCCAACAAAAAGGATATATACAATGCGACTGCATGCATCTGTGTCGTGTGCACAATCACTATTAGTGTAGCCATCGGCAACAACAAAGGATGGTCCACAATAGCACATTCCTACACTCGCTATAGAGAACACGTAGGGCAGCCTCAGGATGTCTTGAACGAGGCTTCTGTGAGAATTGGAACCGAGAAGTTGACCGAGAAGGCCACATCTATCCAAGTGGTGGTGGCAAAGTACCCGAGGAACTTAAGCACACTGAGGTGACTGGTGACGTTGACTGTAGCCCCCCAATGAAGAGACTTCAGCACTCGCGAACCTCCTTGACTCATAGGAGTGGATGCAGTACGGATGTCCTCCAGCAAGGAGGCGAAGCACTCTCCAAGGCTGCAACCAGAAGCAGCCTGATGCAGAGTAAGACGCTAACAATCGCGTTCCAGCACCATCCCGAGGAACACTCGAGCCACGCCCAAGTCCTTCATGTTGTACGTAGCCTCTTGGAGGGCCTTGACTCATTTGACAGCAGCTATACTGGGAGAGGCAATAAGCAGGTCATCGACGTAGACGAGGATGGCCACAAAGGACTTCGATGGGGCACTCAGACAGGGTGTTGGATCCACGGTGCTCTAACAATAACCGTAACTCTCAAGAGTGGAGGAGATCATGTTTCAGTAGCGTGGTGACTGCTTGAGCTCAGACAACGCCTTTCGCTGTCATCACACCTTGCTCATGCCATTGGTGTAAACTGGTGGTTGCGCCATGTAAATCTCCTCGTCGAGACGTCCATGCAAGAACTCATTGTTGACGTCCATCGCTCTAGTTCCCCATCATGTGGTGCGACCAGGCCGATACGTGCACGAGCGATGGTGTATTGCCCGACCGGATGAAACGTCTTGTCGAAGTCTATACCAAGGATCCAAAAGAACGCGTTCGCCATCGGACGAGCCTGTTATCGGTCAACCTTGCCATCAGGTTTCAGTTTGCTTCCAAGGACCAAGCGAGCCAAGATAGCTTTACGACCCGCTTGAAGCTCCACAAGCTCAAAGATGCCTTGCTCCTTAAAAGCACTGAACTCCTCTTGCATGGACTTTTCCCAAAGGTTAGCATGAGCTGCCTCTTGAGCCCGTCAAATTCTGGTAGGTTGTGGAAGGGATGTGGGGAGAAAGCACTCATGGTAAAGCATGAGTGACATAGCCTACAACATAGGTATCAAAGATGCTGTGAAACTCATGTGCGACAAGTGCATACCCCATTGCAAAACCGGAACGAACAACACTGAAAGTAATACCAAGTGCATTGAGAAAAGTGGGTCCAGGAGAGGACCTAACAGTGGAGGATGATGCAGTGGAGCATGGGCGATGCGGAGAGGACTAAGACAGGTAAGGGAACGAATCCCCCCTGTTGTATCCAACAAGGGATAGTGACTTAAGAAGTGATACAAGAACACTAACAAGCTCTTTTGACATGGTGTGCTCCTTGCCATGAGTGCCGTTGATCGCACTCCCTGGTTCGACCACTAATGAGAGGTCGAATACCTTATCTGAGTTTAGACTTGGATTCCTTGGATTTTTCCATGGAAGATCGAGCTTTGAATCACTTCATTTGCGTGAGTATTAAAAAAGTTAGCCTAGCCCGTAGTTCGGGTGTTGGGCGGGTAGAATCTGGTACACGCCATGCGTGGCGGGATAATCCACCGCCGGTGATCTGAGTGCGTCTCCAACGAGCTCCAAATGCACCAGGGCCATGAATGAAGCGACCAGAGGGACCTCCTTGACTAGGGTGAACTTCTCCTTGCTTCTCGACGAGGAAAGACGCTCTGATGGGTCATCGTCGAAGCGCCTCCCGTTGCCTAGCGTGCAAGGCAAGGTGGGCGGCTCCACCAAGGGTTGCTTTGACGACCATAGTAGGGGCTCTACTTCTTCGATTTTGGCGTGCTTGGATGCGTTAGAAAGCTTAGATCATGCTAAAAGGATCTGATGTAACATCACAGTGCTTAGTAACAAAAAATTGTTTTAACTCTAATCTATTGAATGCGACGTGTTCTGCCCAAACNACCAGAGGGACCTCCTTGACTAGGGTGAACTTCTCCTTGCTTCTCGACGAGGAAAGACGCTCTGATGGGTCATCGTCGAAGCGCCTCCCGTTGCCTAGCGTGCAAGGCAAGGTGGGCGGCTCCACCAAGGGTTGCTTTGACGACCATAGTAGGGGCTCTACTTCTTCGATTTTGGCGTGCTTGGATGCGTTAGAAAGCTTAGATCATGCTATAAGGATCTGATGTAACATCACAGTGCTAAGTAACAAAAAAATGCTTTAATTCAAATCTATTGAATGCGACGTGTTCTGCCCAAACACATCCGAGATCCTTGTGCTCCACACTCTTAACGAAAAGTGTCCATTGGCTGTCCCAAACATTGGTAGTGTGCATCAGTGGGAGTTGGGAATCCTTGAGGGTGCCTCCACACCCAACATCTCTCTGGTCCATGATACACAATTGGGAGGTGAATGAGGAGGAAAATGTCCTGGTACATTGACGGGTATATGTGCCAAATCTGAACATGTACATGTAGAAAACACAGAGGCCTGCAATGATTCTGAGGAGGAAGAAGTTGGAGCGCTAGATGGGATGGATAGACTGGGAGATACTCTGTCAAGTGAAGCGATCGATGACGACTGTGTGGAGGAAGGGGGATCATCGGAGGCGATGAGCCCCAGAGATCAAAGGGTCAAACAGACCCATCCCTCCCAAGCAGACAAGTCAAGGAAACATGAAAAGGTGGAGTGATACGAGAAAAGTCACATTGAAAATTGTCCTCAAAGAATAGCGTGTCATGAAACTCCACGATTCACGACCAGCCAGTGTCCCAGAATGACCAAGTCGTAGACATTACAGAGACACCAAAGAAGGTACGTAGGCGAGCACCTGGGCTAAGTTTGCCATCCCGAAGGTCTGCAGGGAGTCAGACGACACGGCCCTAGGTGCAAGCAAGACGGAAGTTTTCTCGACAACCAAACCAAAGTTAAAAGGGGGTGACATGACAGGGAAGAGGACCGTGAGGAATGTGAATCCAGACTCACGTCATGTAGGACATAGTCTTGAAGGAGAGGAGAGGGGGTACTTCATAAGCGGCAAGAAAAGTACGGACGCCATCAGCAAGAGTATGATTCTAGCACTCTGAAAATTAATCTTGGTGAGGTGTGTAGGGAGCTGAGGGCTCCATACACACCTTGTGAGAAGACAAGAATTGAGTAGTTCGTCCCATGGACTCGCCACCGCAATCAGTGCAGAATGTGTGTAGACGACGACCACAGGCGAGATCAGTGTGAGGCGACAAAGACGCAAGGATGGGACAAATGTCACTCTTTTGCCGAAGGACAAAGACCTATCGCATGTGCAAATGGTGATCAGTGAGGCAAAGGATACAACATGTCAGAACTTTTATTGGAGATCGCTTCAAGGGGTGGAAGTTCCGAGAGAATAAAGAGTGACAGCACAGGTTGACCTCCGGAGGAATCCAACCAAGCTCCAACGGTCTCATAAACGACCATCATGCGAACCTCGCCAAGAACAGGCCAACGGCTTCGTGCCACAACGGTCAAGGCGAATGCATCTACAGGGATCGATTCTACGCACAACACTCCTCCATGCGTACGGCTAGCAGAGCCGGTTCCCTAAAGTAGTCTTGCGGCGCCTCTCCCTTATCCCGCCCGAGTTGCTACCATACTCCCTTCTTCCCCCTCGACGAAGCGGGCTAGATTAGGCTACAAACTATTTGTATTGCGTGTATTACTCTGTAACTAATCCATTAGATTCCTGTCAAAGCTTGTCCTCTGGAGTCGCCTTCAGCACCCGTGCTCTTGTGCAGCACCCACTCTATCCTTGCTGACATCATTTCTATGTCATCAACGGCCGCACCTATGAGGAAGCTTCCAGTTTTTACTCCAATTACTTTGTCCACAGAAAGAATCTCTCCGTCTTCAGTGCTCACACCTTTGTGCCGCACCCAGAACATTCCTCTTCCATTTGCGCTGTAGTTCCTCTTTCATTTGTCGTTTCTGCTCTGCTTCTACTCATGATCATGCGTTCACTTAAAACCGCTTGTCCTTGTGACTATGTCCATCCACAAAAGCACTTGCAATATTTGGACATGGTATCAGCATGCAGGTCAGACACCTGGTTCTCTCGTGCTCGCAGCTCTCGGCCGCACCCATCTGCAACTTGCTCAAGCTTCCTTCCCGGGAACAGTGGCAGCCAGAGGATCTGCGGTGGCAGCGCCCCTTCTGACTAAGGTGTTGTGGCAGCACCATTTTAGTCACTCCTGGTGATCTCGTACATGTGGTTTCGCCCCTACGTCCACACTTCCCTACATCAGCAAGCTTCTGCTCCTCTATCATTGCGTTTGTCACTCTTGCACACGTGATTTTTCCCCTGGGTCCTACAAATTGCTTGTCGTTGATCTCCCTTCATCTCTGTGCATCTGTGCTTCTGATGCTCATCATCTTTGTCGATGTATCCTCCTCAGTCTCCACTATCACCCTCAATCCGTTGTGCTTCATCATCAAGAGCAAACAAATCAATCATCTACTGTTACGCCGCCTAGAACCAATCTCTCGAGATGCTCTCTAACGCCACATTGTTTTTTCAAGGAGCTATATTCAATCCTCTGCATCCATCTTTAGTTTCCTCCCCCGTCTGCAAAATCATCAGCAACTGCCGCCTTTGCCTGCAGTGCCTGCTTCCTCCTCCGACACATCCTCACCGTGGCTTCCACTCGCATGCCGTCTGGACTTCCCAAACTCACAGTGAAGCCTGACGGCACCAGAAACTACAAGCTATGGAGCTATTCGGTGTCCCTCTTCTTTGATACACAGAAGGTTAAAGGAGTCACTCTCAGTGACCTCCTCACCAAATCTGACACCGGAGTGGAATCATCTGATGCCTCTGTAGCTACTATACGGAGAAACCCCTCTGGTGGAGATGTGTTCAATCCAAATCATCCTCCCAACAATGCTTCCTCATGTGCCGCTCCTGCTGGCACAACTGCAACTGCATCTGCAACCCTTGCTTGAACTCATGCTGCAGCATCTGGCATCACCCGTGCCAGTTGGAAAGTCGCCAACAGCACAACACTCATGACCATCATGACCACCTCCTCTCTTGACATGCATGAGGACATACGCACTCTCGGATCTAAGCCTCATGAGTTCTGGAATACCGCTTCAGCAACAACGCCTCTACCGCCTATGGCATCAAGATCATGTCACTGTTTTATGTGACCTTCTCTGCCCACACCAACATGGGCAGCTACATCGCCGCCATCACCACCATCGCTTGCGACCTCAAGGAAATGAAAAGTTATCTTCCACATACTTTCGTTTGCACCGGCATCATCTCCGGCCTCCCTGTTCAGTATGATATCATCTGTCAGATCCTCCTCCAACTGCCTGTCGACCAACTGACCATTGCCACCCTCAGCCCCAAGCTCATGGCAGCCGAAAAAGACCATGTGGCCAAGCAAGCACGTGAGACCACAATCTCCACTAACTCCTTTGAGTCCATGGCCACCACTGCTGAAAACCACAACATCAACCACTTCCCTGCTTGCTCCTATACCATCTGCCATGGTCCTCTGAATGGAACCATGTGCGGGAGCCGTAGCTACTTGGCTCACATCTATGATCATCGCGCTAGAGATGAGTGGCTGGACCAGAACCTGGATAGATCATACGGCGAGCAACCCAACTGGGTGGAGGAACACCGCCAGCGCTACAACATGATGGGAAGCTCAAGCTGGCGTTTGACCCCAACCAACAACGTGGAAGTATCATCCTCCCGTGCTCTCCCTACTGCTACTAACTCTCATCCTAACAATGGAGTCATGTTAGGAGTAGTCAAGGCTAGGACAGATTCGATCTGAGGAGTATGGGATTGAGATGTACACCGTGTCCTCTCCTCCTCCTCTCCACTTTCATACCTCTCTCTACAGATTTGACTCCCTACACATTGCATTCATCCCGCCACCACCTGCATACTCCACTATCCGTCACAGCCACTTCCTCCTCATCCATGACTTGTTCTCTCAANGTAGTCAAGGCTAGGACTTAGATTCTATCTGAGGAGTATGGGATTGAGATGTACACCGTGTCCTCTCCTCCTCCTCTCCACTTTCATACCTCTCTCTACAGATTTGACTCCCTACACATTGCATTCATCCCGCCACCACCTGCATACTCCACTATCCGTCACAGCCACTTCCTCCTCATCCATGACTTGTTCTCTCAACACTGCAATACCCTCTCCCTTCGTACGCTAAGAGGAGCCATCCTTGCACTAAGAGACTGGAAACAAAAGCAAACCAAGCACTTTGACAAACCGTCTCCCCTCATCCTCAGCAACACCACCCATGCACCATTGCATACCTTTCTCACTGACTACTGCACACAGAAAAGAACGCTTCTCACCTCAGCCCCTGCTCAGAAAAGAAACCTTGCCAGCTGCCTACTAAAGGAAGCAGATCAATCAATAAAGAATCACCACATTACCTCAAATTTGGAGGGCTTGCCTCCACAGAGTTGTAACTGCACACAACCAGCATAAACCCAAGCATGGCCTAAGCCCGAGAGCCATGTGAGTATGTGATTGAAATCACAGTGCCTCCTACACCATTACGAAATCACCTCAAAGTATAGCACCTCAGACTCAAACTGTCCCCTCGAAGACAACCATCTGCTCCCTCACCTGTTCATCTACTGTCCTCACCTCCTCTGCTCAAACCCTGCTGCACCAACCAAGTTTTGCTGCCTCCATCTATAACCTGGTGCTGAGGCAACCACCGCCTCCAAAACCTCCCAAACTCCCTATGTCCTGCACCTCAACAAGTGCAGGCCTCCTAGCGGTGTCCTTTAAGTCTTGCACCCCTCACCCGATGAGGTGTGTTTTGGAACTTATCTCGGAGATCGCTTTGAGGGGTGCAAAGTCCGAGAAAACAAAGAGTGGCATTGCACTTTCACCTCCGGAGGAATCCAGCCAAGCTCCAACGGTCTCAAGACCAACCATCGTGCAAACCTCATCAAGAACAGGCCAATGGCTTTGTGCCACAACGGTCAAGGTGAACGCACCTGCGAGGATCGCTCCCATGCACGACACTCCTCTATGCATACGGCTAGCAAAGCCGGTTCTCCTATCATAGTATCGTGGCACGTCTCTCTTGCCCCGCCCGAGTTGCCACTATACTCCCTTGTGCCCTCTCCATGAAGTATGCTGGGATATGCTACTAGTTATTTGGATTTATGGTATTACTCTACTAACTAATCCATTGGATTCCTCTCAAGGCTTGCCCTCTGGGGCCGCCTCCGAATTTTTTTCCTCGCATTGTCTCTGAGCACCCATGCTCTCCCACTGAACCCAGTCTATCCTTGCTGATGTCATTTTTACCTCATCAACGGCCTCATCTATGAGAAAGCTTCCAGTTGTCACTCAAATTTCTGTGTCCACACAAAGAACCTCGCCCTGTTTGGTGCTAGCACCTTCGTGAAGTACCCAGACTATTCCTGTTCATAATCCGCTTCAGTTCCTTTTTCAGCTGTCGTTTCCGCTCTGCTTCTACTCGTGCTCCTGTCCTCACTTAAGCGCTTGTCCTTGTGACCGTGCACATCCACAGAAGCACTTGCAATATTCTGACACAACAACCAACTCCACTCACAAAGACGTCATCGGCGAGAGGATCCATGATGTCAGAATGCAAAAGATCAAAGGGATGGGCAGTGCAAGTATCGGATGTGGAGAAAGGTGACCGGTGCATTTTTCCTTGAGCGCAGTCAAGGCAATTAGCAGTGCAAGGCATTGGAAAAGAGGAGGCATCCAGAGCAGACGTGTACAAAACGTCAAGCAGAAAAGGCACTCCTCCAGGGCCAACAAAGCGGATAATGCCAACCCCATGAATTGGCAGCAGGTGGCTAGAGCGAGTGCACACAAAGAGAACGGACCCAACGGGATGGACGACGCACAAGAGGACGTCATGTGGTGGGTGGGTCCGGATTTGAGAATCTAGAAGCCACCCGGCACACGCACAAACACGGAACATACCTGACGGCAATGGTACCAGAGCACGGCGGAAGTTATTGATCACAAGGTGTAAGAAAACCAGGAAAAGGAACCAACTGCTAGCCCACAATCCATGTTACCTTGACGAGAAGGCAACCCTGAAAATCGCCAGAGGCAGGACCATGGAGAGCCCTGTCAAACTTACATGAAAGAGACACCAGACCTGTATGCACACGCTCATCTCCCTGATTATGAGGGTGAATCACATGGAGGAGGTGTAAGAGCATAGCGTCCAACTTGCAATTTTCCTCACGAAAATTGGATGTGATCACGACCCCTGAAGACGGACGCAGCTAGGAGGAGCCCGGCGAGACCCACACCAGTGGAGTGTAAGGTCCAGATTGGGGGCGGTGCTAGGTAGGTTCTGCAAACTCCGGAGGCCCCCTCCAGAGATAGGACAGCGGAAAGGTCACTGTGGTGATGTTGTAAGCGACTGCATCGGTGGAGGTGGAAGAACTGCGCCTGGAGGGGACAGTGGAGGTAAAGGAATGGGATGTGCCACCTCCACCACAAGAAGAACGCATCCATTGCGCCCACAAAGCCGAGGCCAGATGGGCATCCTTTGGAGGCACAGAGCACTTCAGGAAAGTGTCCAGAAGCGCCACATTTCCAGCACATAACAGTGCCAGGAGAGGAGACATAAGAGGATGAGATGTTGGAACTCTCCCCTTTCCCACAGCTGCATTGCCTACCACCCGATCCACCACCTGATTGACCACCTTTACTTCTCCCTTGCCATTTGTTCCCCCACTTGTGTAACCATGGAGGTGGCAGGTGTGGAGGGAGAGGAGGTGGATGAGGGTGCGGCCTGTGAATAGGAGGATGCAGCAGAAGAAGGGGGGGGAGTGCTGTGGTAGCAACAGCTATGACGATGTAATGGATGGACTTGTTTTGCAGCACGATCCATGTCAGAAATTGCTTCCCGACTTTCCACGATCGGACACACAGATATCACAGGAGTGGGAGCTTGAGGCATGGCGAACAATCACCGCTTTGACTGACGGTACGCTTTTGGTCACCACAACGAATGTGAGAGGTCACATGAGCAGAACCATGGAAGAACGCAGGAGGGAAACTTCGGACGGAAATCACGTCGTTTTGAGTCACTTCATGGACACGTACACGATATGACGAGTTATAGTGCTTGTCACAAGATTTCCAATGCACAAAACTGTGCACGATTCGGAGCAGCGTAGCGCCCGCTACGCTCTTCCACGTGCATCATTGCAACTCAGCCGTCCGTCACACCACCAGCATGAGTGACGAGTGTCCGAAGCGCCCTGGTCGCCAGTGAAGCATCATGCCGCCATTCCAAAGTGCCCCTGGCTCCAATGAACCATGGGATATTGGTCTAAGATCCCCCAAGGGGCGCCTTGGCCTTGGTCTACGTGCTGGGAGTCAAAATCACCGTCGGACCCATTTTTGGATGGAGGAGAAGTCAGCGGACCCAACCCGGCTGGCTGCACCACCCAATTCTGACAAACCATATCTTCCTCATTTATAGGCCGATTGCTGCGATTCAAATTGTGTTGGATCCAGAAGATTTCCTACTTTAAGGAGATACTATCAGATTACAAAAGCACACATCATGCTAAGGTCTATCTGAAATGTTGACGACTCAGCCACATGGCTCAGACTCTACCACATGGCAAAGTGGCCAGCCTCAAGTGCGGCCTCGTCATCAGCCATGGCCACGGGCTGTTCTTCCCTGTCCCATGCTCTAGACCTTTGGCCTTGACCCTTCATTTCTTCTCCTGTGCCAGCTTCTCACGGCTCCTCCGTTGCGAGCACTATTCCGTCGATGATGCCGATGTTGCTGGCACGCTCAAATGATGTAGACCATGTGTGTCTGGTGCTGCACAAGTTTAGCACCCATGCCCACTTGCGCATGTGTGAGCTGGAATCTTGGTTCTCACAAGATGTCAG
>SZWC01012822.1:52248-66245 GCA_023375785.1 Penium margaritaceum | reverse complement strand
CGTGCGTGCGTGCGTGTGCGTGCGTGCGTGTGTGCGTGGATGTAACATGCGCCACTAGTGCTCAAGTGTGCGGTGTTGAATGGACCAGTGAAGCACACTCACAAAGTACCCACAAAGGCGTAGAAAAGTGTGGTGCAAGAGTGTGGTGCAACCACGCACTGCTTCAAACCTTGTCAAGAGCAAGGGGAGTGGCAGCCTTGTGGCATGGGACCAGGTGGCAAAGCTGGTGCGATCAATGCCAGGCTCCTATTCCTACCGCTGCAAGCTATGATAGCAGCAGAAAACCCTTCAAGCAGCTGACACACCATGGGTGGCGCAGCATGGCAGCCATAGGGCTGTCAAAGAGGGCTCCAGTGGGCACGGACCCCAGGTAGAGAAACACAACACCAAGGCCGCACTGCACTGCACTGCACTGCATTGCACTGCACTGCACTGCACTGCACTGCACTGCACTGCACTGCACTGCACTGCACTGCACTGCACTGCACTGCACTGCACTGCACTGCACTGCACTGCACTGCACTGCACTGCACTCCACTACATACCCGAGGGTGGAGGGTCGCTGTAGTCACTGCACATGGGCACAAACTGATCCGTCACCGCCGCACCTACAGGCACCCCCAACCACGCCAGCGCCACCACCGCCACTGTCAGTGGCAGCACCCATGCCGACAACTGCCGCCGACACCTGCCGCTGCTGAAGCACCTCGACATAGTGAGGGAACAAGGGAGGGTGCGTGAACAAGAGCGGGGGTGTCGGTTCTTCTCAGTAACAGTGCGGGAGATACAGCGGCCGCTGCTTCCACCTGGGGTTCCATTCCACGTGCATCTGCATGCTTCGCTTTTGCTGCGGCTGCTGCAACAGCAGGCCTCGCCACTACTTCTGTCCATGCTGGAGTCTTCACTGCAGCAAAGTTTGCCGAAACGCAGAGAGCTTGCGACGTCCAGTGGCGGCCGCTGCATGCGAAGGTCGAGCCCTGTGGGGACGTCTGCCCTGTAAAGGTGCAGAGCTGTGGACTGAGGCGACTAGTCTCGTGCTGTTGCTGCGTAGTCTGCTACTGCCGCAGTAACGACACCCACTCACTACCTCAAACCGCTATCCCTCTGTCGCAGCCTGTGCTGCTCCAGCGCAGCGAGCTGCTGCCACTGTTGCTGATGACGCTCCTGCCGCTGAAAGCGTTGCCGCTGTCGGGGATGACGTCGCGAAGAGAGGACGAGAATGCGAGAGAGTGCGTTGTAGGCTGGAAAACGCTTGACAAGCGCGGTAGCATGGGGTGGGCATACAGCGCTCGGCTGTATTCTTGCCGTTGGTCGACGTACGGCTCGTTCGCACTCTAAGAGCTCGTACAGAGTGTGGCTGCTCGAGCCGGCATTGGCGAGAGAGATGCTCCACAACGGAAGCAAGAGAGCAAATGGGTGGCGGCAGTACTCGTCGGCGGACTGCGCACGTCAACAGCTCACGTGCCGGCGTCAGTGGGGAATCATGAGGTCGGTTGTTGTGTTAACGAGCGGGGCGGCGGCATCGCAGGCGCAGCGACTCGGGGCAGCCCCTGTCTCGCCATGAGTCAACTGGGTCGGCCACGGTGCAGTGCGATGCGCCATGGCTGCGCAGCGCCGATGCAGGGCGTTGATATGCGCAGGCCATGGTAGGTGGCGAAAGGGCGTCGGAGGCGGACTTTGATGGTGATGGTGGTGCTGATGGGAAGCCCCAACGGCCGAAAACGTCGCAGCTGCACCGCAGCGCGCGTGCTGTGGCACAGCAAACGGCGAAAGTAAACTGAGTAGCCACAGCAAGCTGAAGGAATTGCTGCGTTGCACCGCCGAGCTGTGGATACGGGAGAAAGGATATTTTTATTCCCTCCTTCGCTGGGTCCGGGGCGGTGGAGCTCCTTAGCTTTACGGGCAGCAAAANTCTCTCTCTCTCTCTCTCTCTCTCTCTCTCTCTCTCTCTCTCTCAATCTGTCCGTCTCTCCCTCTCCCTCTCTCTCCCTCTCTACCCCCCGGAAACACAGCTCGTCTTTCCCCTTCTCTTTCTCAATCAGTCTCCCCTTCTCCGAACGTCGGGATCACGATATTCCCCTTCATAGTCAGTTCCTTATCCACCGTTCCCACCCCTCGGGCACTACAAGAATCATCCGTTGGCGAGCATCGCAAAGATAATGGTTGTTGCGACTAAACGACGGCCTTTCCCTTCCGACGGACGTCGCGAAGACAGTCGTTAGGGGCTCTAACGACGATTCAACAGCACCACCGACAGCAGTGACGACGGCATCGGCGACGACATCTTGACGGCCTCGACGACAGTAGCGACACATCTGCACTCGCCCGCCGTCATACCGAGGACCACTCTCTGACAGCGAAGTCGCAAACCTCGTCGAGCCTTCCTCGTCACCGAGTACCATAGACACTCAATCCTATCGACACGAAAACGATCGACCAAAAGGGCGATGAACGAGAATATTAGTCTCGAGCGAGCTTCCGAGGTCACATAGCCCAAAACGATATCTAAGACAACATGTGTGCCAATCAACAACAAATGAAAGGCAAAGCCGAAAAATCCAATCAAAAGCCCATTTTGCATCAAGATTTCGATGTTTTAAATCACAAAACAGCCAATCATCAATGGATCTAGACGGAAAAATCAGGTGAAAAGAAACTGGTTACCAAGAAGATCTCAATTACTGTCACGCATTTGGTCATCACAACTTCATGGACGCCTTTCCAGATTCTTTCAAAGTCAGGAACATTCCGAACACTTTCCAATCTCACATCATAGAGACACGTGCCTAATTCTATATAAGTAAAATAATGAAATAATAATCACAAAAAAAAACAATGAACTATTAATTCAGTTTTTTTTTCAGTATAACCTTTCAGATAAACAATATACATCACCCACATTCTATTCAGGTTACCAAAACTTTGTCACTTTCCATGCAAAAATGGAATCATGATCACTAATTTTGAACTAATTTAAGGCACAAGTAAAAACAATTATATTAAAACCATCGTGGAAATTATTTGAAACCCAATGAAATACATACCTTCTCTACCAATGAACACATAAAAATAATGATTTCAAGTAATAATCTTGTTATTGAATAAATTATGCCTGTGTGACTATCATCATTGATGATTGAAGTTATTCTTCATGAAAATTAGGACTTCAAATGTACTAAAACTCTACATAAGTAATTCAGAGTAGCTAAAATGTAAACATTTGTATTTCTAAACACATTTGGATACTTTAGAGACTTCATATCAGTTTTTTCAAATAATAAATTACATCCAAAAAATAGATCTCATTACAAAGAATTAATATTCCAAATCGAATCCTAATGAAAAAGCCTCATTTTATGTGAAAGAATTCTTGGTTTCATATCTAATAACGTATTTGATTTATGGAATGTAGGATATTCAATTACTTTTCACGTTATTTCATCAAATATTTTTCACAAATAAATGATGAATGTCAATCTTTGACAAATTTGTATCGAAAAAATGTTGTGCTAGTCGAAGCAACATTTTATTTACATGAGAGGCAAGGGAATAAGACCATAATCAGCTGTAAGGATGTTTAAAAAGTGCAGTATCCTAGTTTCTGAAATGGAGATAACCTTGATGTTTATGAATCACTAAAATTAATGTATGATACCCGTAACAAAATTATAGAATAACCATGATTTACATTCTAATTTCGTTTATCTCATCACAAGAGTAGGTGGTTCCATAAGCACCAAAAAAAGTGAACTATCTAAATGCCCAGAATAAATATGGTAAAAATCTCATGATCACCTACAATGGTCGACAAGTTCATGCTACAAAAGTTCAAAAGCCTAGTAATACAAAACTTCAATGTTAATAGAAAATGTTTGAGGTATGTGAAAACTGCTAATATGCTTCCATTATAAGAGATATGTTCAAAAAAGCAAACAAAATTTAATTAATTTACACCTACATTAATTAAAAATAAAACGAATAGAATTGCCTTTCATATGACTAAGGATGTGAACACAGATTGTAATGGAAACATATTTGAACCTTCGCACTAGATTGAAATTTATAATTGAAAACGTGTTGGAAAAAAACCTTATAATAAATCTGGAGCAGTGAAAACATAGGTTTCTTATCATTCAAAGAAGTGAAAACCTACATATAAAAACATTCATGGTACAAAATAACAAAAACGGAATGCATATCATACAGAACTGACTTTGCAATGCCAAATTCAATATGTAAAACAATAATAAATTAAACCTCATTATAAAATATATTAATATAATATATGAAACCAAAAAACTGTAGATATTTGTTTGAAAGATAACGCATGTTTCTCTCATGATTTAACGTGATGTTCAACACCATAAGAGAAATCTCCACTTTTCTTGTTTCTCATTGGAAAAAACCATATTCATAAAGGAATGGCTACATTATTTTGTTTTAAAAAAATAATGTTAAATATTCCTTTGAGTGGTATGTTTTTAAACTGATAGTTTTTACATAGAAAATAAGAGAACTTCAAAAGCAAATTTGCTCTTCAATAGTAAGGAATTGTTTTCATTGTAATTAGAATAAATTAAAATATTAAATATCACGTAACCCTTCATAATAATATAATAAGTGAAAGTAAATTTGAGCATCATGATATTAAAAATTTCTTTAACTAAGAGAAGACAAAAACAACATTTTTTAATAACGTTAAGCATTTACTCATATGATGACATGAAAAAGAACGATAATATGTGAAATGTTTCTACCAATTCTAATTATATCTCTAGAAAAACTTATAACCTTCAAAAATCATTTCCAATACGTTTTGCTTGCACACAGACTTAGCTTATTTCTTGATATGCCATTCACTCTATTGAGTATTTGTCTTATGTCATGTGTCAAAACGTTTATGCAAGAGAACATTACGGAATAAAAAATGGTCCGAATCACTCTATCTTCACTTGCCTATGGCTTTTAAAAGGAATGAGAAGTCCAAAAGGTACCTCGTAATAACTCATTTCAATGGTAAGCTAGACCAAAAGCCTCATCATAGTCACATAACCAATTCGAAAGCATGCTTGATTATGACAAGCCCACTACTTGGAAAATGATATCCTTGAAAATCTCTAATCCACAGTGCAAAGCCGGGATGACAGCCACGATATAATCTAACAAATTTCATCAGAGGGATAAAAAACTAAAATGGTTTTTCATATATTTGTTTTGCAGCCTCATTTCTTATGACGAGGATCTTATGAGGACATTCCATGAAATAAGGAATTTAAGCCTTGAGGAACATTTTGGCAGACAAGTAGGTCCTTTTATGACATATAAATCTTGAAATATACACTCATACTTCAGTGTACATAGCGTAACATACAAAAAGTCAGCTTCAAAGAATGATTCAATCCTCACGTGATGAGAAGAATATACATAGATCATTGTGTATGAGTGAAAAGATGCATTTTCTAAGAAACTTTCTTTGACAAGATGGAAACATGCATCATCCTAGAAAGATTGTTTTGTTTTAATATTAACGTGTCTTCATATTGTTTTTGAAGTTCCTAGAACGATTTCTAGCTTACTAGGTGTTATGTTAGGATATATGTGTTTTTAAAATATAATTATGCAAATCCTAAATGTCTTTATGATGCATTTCCTTTAGCTTCCGGAAATGCATCATTCAAGTGTTCACTTCACAATCACGCCTATGGTAGTCAAGCTACCATGCGTGCGATAGTCAAACCTCACACGAGTAGGACCTTGCTAGATTATCTTTTGTGCGACAATCACAATGATGCTCATGTTGAGGGTTCACTATCAGCAAGATGAAGGTGAGGTATCTTCTCAAACAACGTGCTTTCCATCGGCATATCAATGGGCATGTTCGAGAGGTTTGAGATCGGTCAATCAAAAACCATTAAAAAAACATTTCATCCCCATCTAAATTGTATTCAAACCATTAGGATGTTGAAATGTGTTTATGGTAAATTATCTTTTCACCATTATGAAGGATTTATCTTCGTGGATTTTATTTGTTGTTTTGTTGTGTTGTTATTATAAACACTACTCTTGCATTTTTCTTTCGGTGTCGATCACATAAACTCCCTTGTACACTTCCCACATATACTTTCAAGGTTGGGCAAGAAATGGATGTCGATTCCCATAAAATACTAGAGAGCCCCTCCCTGCCTCAAAAAAGTCTAATAGAGTATAAGAGGGGTGCACCCGAGAGTGTATGAGGGGGGTCTTTTCAGATATGCATTGGTGTGGTAAGTGGCAAAACACTTAGTGAAAAATGTTTGAAGTGTATAAATTACACATTCACTAGTGTACGTTTTTCGATGTTGATCACATAAACTGCCTCATACACTGTCATAAAATACTCACAGACAGAAGGTTGAGGTATAGCCGACGATAAGCCCCCCCCTTCAGATGCTAGTTTTGTATATGTTTATTGTATGATGGAGTCTACGAGAAGCATTTGGCTATTTATACACAAGTATACAAAGTGGAATGACATTTCGTGCAAGTGACGTCAACATTCAAAATAACTGTTTACTTGTGCATATATTTGCAACGTTGCTCACATACATCCCCTTGTACACTCGCCACCCGATCCTTTGAAGTTTTGAAGGTGGGGGGGGTTGACATCACTTCTTCCAAAAGTGTAAAGATACCATTGCCTCCTCCAAAACCATAAAAACTTCAAGACAGTTTATGACATCTTCCATGGGTGGCCGGAGAAAATTGACACTAGTGTTGAATGCAAATAAGAAACATGTGAAAGTATTGTCTCGTACTTTAGTGCATAATTTATGATATTGTTCACCTACACCCCCTCATACACTCACCATATGCAAATATGGGGTTTGGGGGTTAGGGTGAGGGACTAGATGTAAAATCCAATGAATGTTTATAGAGACTTTTTGAAAGGGACTTTGATCCATGAATTTTTTGTACACTATGATACTAAACACAATTACTTCCATAAATATTCTCTTGTACACTCGCCACACAAAGTCAGGGGGTTGGGGGGTTATCAAGTCCCCTCATCGTAATGATGACACGGTTGCTAACGTGATCACGTGAGCCGATCTTAGAAAACCTTTTAGGAATTACGATAGAATATATGCCACAATCATGATTATAAAAAGACTTCCAACATATATTTCAATTTAACCGAAATCTAACATTAATATTTGCATTGCTTTTATACAATTACATACATCCATGTAACAGTGCAAACAAAAATTCTCTCTTACACATTAGTTTCTAAGATACATCCTAAATGTACAAATTCGTACACATTTGTACAAAGGCCATGATTAGACAATCCCCTAGCCCCTTGCCCATCTGTAAACACAACTTGATCACGAATATAGAATACATTGTACACTTGTGTATAACTTACTGCCATACCCCCATACACGCCCTCATATAGTCACTTGTTACCAACCCCCTCCCCCTTTTCCTCAAACAAGACCAAAGATTCACCACCAATACACTATACACTTTACACTTGTGTATAATTGACTGTCATACCATTATGCAATCCCTCATACACTCACCACTTACATGACCCCCCTCCCCTCCTCCCCCCCACCAACAAGCACCACATCACCAAAAATGCATGATACATTTTACAATTTTGTACATTTAACTTCCATATTACCATACACTTCATCATAGACACATCACTTAGAAAACCCTCCCCCCTTCCTCTCCCAACTGGAACCTTCATGTGACATTAACACATTTGTATAGTCACTGGACAGTGCACCAAAATCCTTTGATAAAACAATTCCTCAAAACATGTATGGAAACAAACACATGCCATGGAGAAAGGCCTTGAGAACCCCTTGAATATTTCTTACTCTGTTTAAGCACACTAGTGCACACTTAGGGCTTTGATCATCATGAAATGGGGTGTAGTCACTATGTTTGAAGAGTGATTAAAGAGAATGATTTTGTGCTATCCCTTTGGAGTGCTCTTAAGTGGAAACTACAATTGCTTGCACCAAGAGGTCCTAAGGTCACCCCCAACATGCATCCACCACCTCACTTTTGACGACTTGAACCTTTGCTTAGTGGTGAAGAAGAAGAACCATAACAAAAATCAAAAATATTTTTTTAACAATTGGAAATGCATAGAATTGGAGAGATTTTGTGAGCTCAACATCACCAAATGATCTTGCGTAATCCACATGATCGACAACTAGAACAATTCTCATACGAGCCCTAAACATGTGAGAATTTAGGTGTGTAAAGGTGTTTTCCAAACACTTTCAGCATCAAATCCATTGATTAAATTTCAAAAAGGTTTCTATGACCAAGAGGAGTGTTTACTAGAGGCGGTCATCAAGGAGAGAATTTGACGAGTGTTAAGTCTTACAAAATCATCACTCGTTAAATGCTCTCCTTGATGACCGCCTCTAGTAAAGAAAATCATTAGATTAATATTACGTTAGCAGAAGTGAAGTAGTATGAAGTTGCAAACGGAACTTATCGTTTGGAATGACAAGGATTATGCTTAAGCAGAGGAAAAGACTAATTTCTACATGAACTCAAGACTCACACGTGTCTTTTTGTGCACCTCCATTGATAAGAAGTTCATAGACCTTACAAGAAAGTCGACGCACAAAGCGAGCGCACCCGGTGAAAACACCGGTAATAGGCAAAGATATTGGCAATGGCTGAAGGCAACACGTGAAGGACCTTGATCCTCATGGAGAGGAATGAACCGATGAGGGGTAGAACTTTGACTGGCACATTTAGTTTAGAGGTAGGCATGCTTGACATGCCAATCACGCTTGTACCACCAAACAATATGACGCCATTGACGACACAAGCAAGTACATGGAGCTGACTAGTCGACTGGTGTAGATGGAACCATTTCAACAAATGCACGTCAAACACCTATAGTAGTACACCCCAAAATCTATGACTGAAAGGTGCGAGAAATAATACTCACTGATTGACTCCACAACGACGGGGCCTCAATTTGTCTAGGTCTTCCCGAGCCATTAGATCTGGCTAATCACAACAAAACGACGGTCATGATCTTTGTGACGAGGTTGGATTTCTGCTTCATAGTTGCTCGCGTTCAATCCGATTAAGAGAAGATATACCTTGCAACCCTGCTTTTCAGCAGCTTGGCTTTGAGTTGGTGGGCCCATCTCATGGCCATCCCTTGGTAACAGGCAGTCTTCATCGCTAATTCGATGGCTAGCGCATCATTGACAACAAGCACACTATCTCTCCAACAAGGCAAGTTCATTCGTGCACTTGTTGCTCACTTCCGCAAAGGAAACAAGAAAACAGGGGTTGCAACGACTCAATTTTTGGCTATAATGGCTTATGTACCTCTCTTACATGGTAGAGTATATGCAACATTCTAGCAAAATCATCGCCGAAAACAACCTCATGGAGGATGAAATCTGTTTTCACTACAATATTAACTAGAAGAAACATGTTAATAGAGTACTTGCGATGCAGGAAATCACCAAAACTTTGGTGTAAATCATTTTAGTTGTCGAAAGCATTGACTCTGCAGATTTTGGCTTGAAGCGATATGAATCCTATAGCTATCAACCGAGGTTTCAACTACAGCCTAACAACATGCATTGGTTATAGAATTTGGAGAACTCAACTTCGGTTGAAGTTGAAACCATTAAGGAAGATGGAGATTTATAGGCCTGCTACAACTGCAAAAAGATCACAGACATCGTGAGGAACTGCTCTAGACAAAACCAAAGCAAAGAGAAGCAATAGAAGAAGTAAAAAGGAGGAGAGGAATGGAAAAATCGTTGTGGACAAGAGTACACGGCTATAATCCTACCCCCACTAGATATTCTACGTCAAATGATCACCCACATGAATGGCAACGATTGCCTAATACTCAATTTTTGGAGATCTAGAAATTGGACAAGGGCTACGAGAAGGACGAGCCAATGATAATGCCTAGAGTGCAATAGAGGGTTTGCAAAAGTTGAAAACCATTGCCGACGTTACTTAGTGGAGGTGCATCTCATAGTTTTGTATCTAATCAACTGGTGAGAAATCTCTATTTGAGCATGAATTGAAAGCTTTTGACGGAAGGATTCTTGTCGGACAACTTCATATCAACCGACTTCAGCAGCCATTGCAATTGTAGATCCAGACCTGTAGTACTTAACCGTGTATAGATTTTGCCCAATGACAATACACAAGGTGATTCTTTGGGAAGATTTCCTATGCTAGTAGAATCCACTAGTCTACTAGAGCAACGACCCTCTTTACATCAAACAAGATAAGAAGCATATCTTTCGACTCCTCGTGCAACTGCTAAATTTTGTGAATGTGCAACAAACTACAACAAAAATGTAAGAAACAACACAACAATTCAAGCAATAACCGCACATAAGCAACAAAAATCAGCTATGGGATTTGGTTTGACGAAGCAAAGAGATACCTAAGGAGAGGAGCCTCAGTGTGGTTGGTCCACATAGATTTGAGTAGTAGAAGTAAGAAAACAACTACCGTTGTTGACACATTTGCCTCATCAGCCTCATGGGCATCGAAGTTCGCAAACAATCTGGAGGAATTTTCCCCTTTTCTGAAACAATTTGAAGGGCTCTTCCCCAAAGAGTTACCAAGAAATGTCCCTCCTTAAAACAACATTGACCATCAAATGGAGTTCAAACATGGTAGAAGACTAACCATCACGAGGACATATAAGATGATTCATGAAGAACTCACCAAACTGAAGCGATTGCTAGACGACATGCTGACTCAAGGATTCATCCGATTGTCCATCTCTTTATATGACGCACAAGGACTATTTGTGAAAAGTGACAAGCTTGGTTTCCATGTATGAATCACTTCACTTCCATGAACGTCACACAAAGAAATTAAGGGGGATTGGCGGAGTCTGTAAAAACCATGCTAACTTGGCGCTTGACTTGTGCACTTGACATCATGATTGGAGGCTTTGTCAAGACTTGACAATTGTTTTATAATACATTACCATTTTCTCTGCACATGATATTCTTCTTCAAAGGATTTTATTATTTTTTCAAAAAATTGAATGGTGTGAAAGGAGGTTTTTGTGCAAGCATGGGCATGAGGAAAGCACTTGACCCCAAGAGCTTGATTATGATCAGTGCTACATAGATGTGATGGCTAGTTAAGACCACATCTAATGGTGCTACAAGCATAGAGGAGTATTGAAGCATGAAGTGAGGAATGTTGAATAAAAGCAATGAAGAGGCACCACTTAATGCATTTCGGATTCCCATGTTTACAACTGATATGGAGAGTTGTAGTGCAAGCTTAGGGAGAAAACTAACCTATGGACCACATTTGATCATAAAGTAGGATCAAATTCTTTCACAAATGCAGGGTATGAAGAATCTGCGTTTGGAAACTTATGAAAGATTCCGTGGAAAACAGGGCGCGCTATGGCTTAGATATATGGTAGTATCCATCCAAATTGAAGGAGAAGCTTCTACAATGAGTAGGCCCTTAGTTAGAAGAGTTTAGCTTAAGGCATGCTTCCAAACATCAACATTCGAATTTGTCCGAAGGGACCTCTTACATTCAATTACTATGGTAATCTTGAGCAAGGACCATCAATCTTTGGTGAGAAGACAAAGGATTCAAGGATTCCATGCTTAATGATTTTTGTCATGTGACATACTTTGGTGCAAGAATGATGATTATTGTTAAACTCTATCGTGCATATGCAAAACCTTCTATCACCATAACCAAGGGAGTACATTTTGCACATTCCCAACCTTCTTTAACCATTACAAGTATAAAAGGAAACAACCTATGCACCTTTTAACATATTTTTTGAATGATATCTGGCAGAAGAAATGGAGATCTATAACATCTACCACAATATCTAGTCAATGATCTCAAAACTCTCAACATGCAAAATCGACATAACGTGGTGGAAGGCTTCACATTTGAGCACCACATTGCCATAGTTCAAGGCACTATTACAGATCTATCATATCTTCCATTATTTTTTGATCTTCTTCCCAAGATGGGTTAAGGGCCTTACTTGAGATCCCATTTTGGACCTTGTATGATTTTATCTACTTCCTACCTTAGGTGGAACTTCATTCTTGAGATCCCTCATAAGCACTTGTAAGCTTAGCTCAACTCACCAATTTGGGTGGACGATCATACTCGAGATCCCTACAAGGCCTTCACAAGTCCTGATTTATGTACTAACTCGTGTGGAGAACGCTTCATGATATCACTCCAAGGCCACTATAGGTATGACAACCTAGGAGGAGGATGAATCGTCTACTGGTGGCCGGTGTACGATTCATTGGCTGCTTTATGAAGACTTGTTAGATTTTGATAACAGATCCCTCTTTTATTTTATATGCTTGGTATTAGCTGCCTTCTCTGTGGGGAGGTAGCTCTTGCATTCTGAAGGCACGCGATTTCTAATGAATTTCGCTATGTTAAGACCCTTGTGTGGAAAACGTTGACAACTTAAATGTGCACTTTGGTTTGTGGCTATGCGATGCATCACATCATGGAAGTTGAATGTGTGTAGATGTTTTTCCTGATATAGTTTTTTTACTTTTATTGTGTGCCTTTGACAAGTTTCCATTTGGGTACATGTTTTCCTTGATTTCTTCATCAAATGGAGAAGAAGTATTGGTTGGACACAAAAAAGGTCATGGGGAAGAAAGGTTCCTCCTTGGTATGGTGTAGGCTCTATGATGTGGCACTTTCGTGTTGCCACATGTGCCGCAAAGCTCAGCACATAAATGTGAATGGTTGGGTGGGAGAGGTTATCTTAAAGGTATTGGATGTTAACCTTGGTAGTTGGTTCAATTGACGTGTAATCAAATGGACGGTGGCCTTATAGGTTCACATGTTGAGGATTAATGCCATGGTGTGGATTACATAGCATGCCATATGCTTATATTTTTTCTGATGAATGATTTTTCTAATTGTTTTTCTACACCTCTAGATGGTTTATGAGTCAAGGAAGTTGTAGCGTTAGCTAGGCTTCCATAATGTTAATTTAATGGAATTTTTGAATTTTGTGTCGATGCTGTCTTTGTGTGTGTGAGGTTTTTTGGCCTTTCTTATGTTTACTATTACTCGTTACTTGCATTAGATAATGAATGAACCTTTTACATGATTAAAATGCTTGGTGTGCCTTCTTTCCTTCATTTTTTTTTCAGATGTACAAACGAGGGATGAGATCGAGAAACATGAAGAAAAATTTTGATTTTGATTTTGTTTTGTTCTTCTATTTTAGTTTTTGTGTGAAAAAAGCATTTGATGTCCCACGAAGGTTTTTCTTTTTTGGGGATTGTTTATGTAAGTCAGTAAGAATTTGAGGTACGTTAACTATTGCTCACTCAAACAATGAAGTATTTTTTTGTGTCTTAGAGTTAGCACCAATGAGTGAATGGTGTGTTGAACATAACGCTTATGTAACGGGCGTGTCTCCAGCTCCTGCTCTGAAGTCGTCGTCGGAGTTCGCAGAATGGCGTTCTCAGTCCGCGTCAGGGGTTTACCCCCTTCGCAAGACTGAGGGGCAATCGTCATCAACGACCCAGAGCAGGGAGACTCGAATATTTTGAGTCTCCGGAGGCCCATTTCCGTTTTTACCTAACCCCTGGTTTTGGGACCCAAACCGGGGGTTTTTACCTCGAACTCGTGTGTTCGCACGAGTTATTCCGTTTGTTTTACGTCGAAGTTCGTCGTAAACGAACTTCGAGTTTTGTTTTGTCGTTCTGGCGCGAAATCGTCGCGTGCGAGGCACGCTGGCGATTTCGCGCCAGTAGATTTTGCCTCACCCTCGCTCCCCCTATCCCTCGTCCTCTCTTGCTCGTTTGCAAGGAGGGCGAGGGGGGGCGAGGGCACGAGGCCACGAGGCCTCGCCCTCGAGGCCCTCGTGGCCTCTTGGCCGCCGATCGAGCCACCAGCTCGATCGGCGGCCGATGGCTCGCCGGCGGGTGGCCGGCCGGCCACTTGACCGGCCGCCG
>SZWC01012821.1:62797-79232 GCA_023375785.1 Penium margaritaceum | reverse complement strand
CCCCTCCGGCTTCCTTCCCCCACAGGCACTTCCAAACGCTTTCCTCAACCTGAGCGCGTTCGAGCAACGACGGTAAGAGACGAGCCTGCTCGACTGCATTAACTGTTTCTAACCCCAGGTCGATACCTAACAGGAGGGAAAAAAAAAAAGAAACAAGCTTTCACCGCAAAACAAAAGCTAGACGGACACAAAGAACAATCAGCCACAGCCTGATTCCTACGAAGCACATCCCCAGTCCCATCAAAAAATTCCATTCATTGGAAAATTCAACAAAGTTTGGATAAACACATAAGACATCCTCCCATTGCACGTATTCACCTTCCTCAAAAGTCAGGCAAAGCACAAACCTCCGTATCTTCACTAAATCATAGTAACATAGCCAAAAAAAAAATAAAACAAAACAAAATCTCTGAAAGAGTTAATTAATTAAAATCCCTACTAGCATATGAAGGAAAATGTCTGCATTCCGTGTGGTTGCGAAAGGCGCACTACGCGTGCTGCTGCTGCCACTCCTGCAACGCACGCGACAAAGCAGCGCTGCAACTGCTGTTGTGGCTGCTGCCGTCAGCTGCTGCTACTGTCATCCGCTGTTACTGCTGCAGTTGCACGCTACTGTTGCTACTGCTACGGATGCTACCCGCCACCGCCGCTACTGCAACTGCCTGCCGTCGCCGCCGCTCCTGTTGCTGTTGCTCGCCGCCGGTAACCGCCACTGCTACTGCTGCAGCTGCTCGCTGGCGGTGTGGCTGCTGCCCCCCTCCGTTGCTGATGTTGTAGCTGCTCGCCGCCAATACACCTGCAGCTACTGAGAGCCGCCGCTGTTGCTGCAGCTGCAGCTTAGGCTGCTTCCTTCCGCTGCTACTGATGCAGCTGCTCGCCACTGCAGCAACTGCTCTGGGCGCTAATGTGGCTGCTGCCCTCCGCCACTGCGGCTGTAGCCGCTCTTGCTGCTTCTACCGCTACGGCTGCCGCCCGCAGCCGCTACTGTTGCAGGTGCCTCCCGCCGCTGCTACTGCTACGGTTGCTCTTGTTGCGGCTGCTGTTGCTGTTGGCTGCCAAACTGTCTCCGCTATCTCCACCGCTCCGTTGCAACGTCGTCATGGTGGGTCCTTCCAGGATCTGCTATTGTTGCTGATATAGGTGGTTGCCGCTGCTGCCACTCACTGTTGCTGCTTGTGCTGCGTCTCTGTTGCACAGCACGACGAGATGTGGCTCATTGGCTCTGATACCAAGAGAAGCTTCTACAAACCTTCCTAACCACTTGCCGTGACACTAGGCGTAAGCGCTAGGTCAGCGTGTGACAACGGTCACAAGTCAGAGGCAAACATTGCAAGGGTTTGGGTAGGGACACATACAGAGTGTCAAGGAGCTCAAATCTGAATATAATCGCAGAGAGAAATGACAACTGAAAAGATCACAACATGAATAACTGTTGCTGCTCATAACAAGTGAAGCACGCGCGTTAGTTTGTCCTAAAACTGGCCTAAAATCACTGTTTTGGCCATGTATCCGAATGCACCACCGTTAGAGCCTAGAGATGCAAAATCTTGAGCCGGACGCTACGACTTGTCACACACACAAGTCCGGCATCGATCGTTGGACAGACAATGCAAAACATGCAAATCGGGCTTGAGAGCCAGTCCACCTAGAAAACTCTTGCGTCTGCAGAAAATCCAGAAACGACCCCGGCAAGTACCCGGGATTTCGTGGCAGTTGTCGGGCAGCTGCTCGTGCACGGAGCCACCACTCGTCGGTGCCCTGGCGCCAGCTGCGTCCACATCATGGATCATGTCGTCATGCTCTCCAGTAACGGCGATCCATACCACCAGTACTGGGTATACGGATAATCACCGCGTCATCGCTCATGACGGGTGGAAGCCACACAAACCAACACATATGAAGTAAAATTTCTTCCCTCACACATTCAAGAAAACCTTATTACACCAATGCCACATCTAGGATAACCTTTAGCATCCTAATCACATCTCTTCACAAGGTTCACAGGCAAAATGGAACCCTCCTTATGTGGTGTAGCCCCTCCCTTACCTGAAGAATACCATAGTTCTGACCCGTGTTCCCATTATTGACATGGAATAAATTTCCTACTCAGCAGTCATGCTGTCATGCATGGAAATCTAGAGAAGTGCAATGATGAAGATACGATACATGCATGAATTCTAGAATCAATAGCTCAACTGAAGACATGAGCATTGTATGCTAGGTGAAGCAGCATCATTTGTCTCCAACAACCATGTACAACCTCCATCCCCACAAACACCTCAGCAGGTTCCAATGATTCCATTCTATACGTAGTATATAGCAATGCCTTGACCTCCTTTATCGCCTTCAAGTCTTCAGGCGTGATGGGGAGGTCGTTGACATAGTCCATGCTCGCAACAAGGGCTATTAGTGGCCAAGTCAAGAAGAGTGTTGGACATGCCTCACGACCATAATCACTCGCGATCGGCAAGCTTCATTGGACGCAAGATGAAATGTATCGCCAGTAATAGCGTCAGAATGATGCGCTACAAGAGATTGCTGAGATATTGAAGGGCCGCTCAGGGGTCTCACAGCACACACCAGGAGGACTTACTGGAGATGCACCTTCCGTTCAGCAATCTACGCCCTATAGGGCATCGTGACCTCAGCACCCCTGATCACAGGTCGACACTTGGGATGAGGAGGAGATGGGGGATGGCACACATGAGGATGAGATTTCCGCCCTTGACGGGCACATTCGTGAGCTACGTCTGGCCTCCCACCCGGTCATCTTCTTGTAGTTACGACCAGCCACGTCATTCAGCAACATTCAGTGACCTTTCTCTCACTTGTGGTCTCCCTGCGCCTCTTCCACCATCTCCCAAGCCTAAGGTCACCCTCCTCGCAGAGCAGCAATCAAAGGACTTTGAGACACCTCCACCCCATCATGATAGCGACGAGGGCTTTGATTGCTGGGACACCTTGCTGAAGGTTTGGTTCGATCTTGAGAAAGTCTGGCCCTACTACCACAACAAGTACCATACTCGCGATACACATCAGGTCAAGACGGTAACAAGAGGGATGCGCAATCCGCTCTACGCCATGCCGTGGGAGACTGTGGTCGCCTTTCGTCCCTTCCTGGGTGAGGACGCGACCGAGCATGGAGGAGACCCACGCCAGGGTTGGGAGCTCTCCCTGACATTGCTTGCTGCAAAGACCCATGCCACGAGGACGGCTTGATTGCGTGAGTTTCACTCCCTGCGCTAGGGCCTCACGGATCCTGCAACAGAAGATTGGCGACGTGCCATGCGCCTTTACACGAGTCTTGGGATTGGTGGCGGGACGCAACTATGAGCACTCGACGTCATCGTGATGGGGGTGCACTTGGACTACGTGAAGCTCTCTACGAGCTTCAACCTTGCGGCCCTCTCTGAGTTGTCAGAGTCACTACAACTGCTTCCTTGGGCTCATCGCTACTTTCTCTAGGCAACATCGGCTCATGTGGCTGCTGTCGCCTAACTGAAGAGTTCACTTGTTGCAGCTCTGATTGTGAGCCCTTATAGGCCTCTATCCCAGTTCACCAGTCCCACCTCCACCACTACCTCCTCCTCCTCCTCTACCCTGACCAGCCAACCTCAAAGCGTTGCAGCGGATGCATATGGCAAGAAAGGAAGAAAGAGACGCAGCAAGAGACAACAACAGGAGCAACATCATTTACCAATGAGAAGTGGTACTGGATGTTTTGTCCATTTCTACAACTATGGGGACGCTCATTGCTACACATAGTGTGAGCAGCCTCTTGATTGGCCTCAGATTATACACGGCCTCCAAGTAGCGCAAGGGCAGTGATACACAGACAAGTCACGCCAGGCCCACGAAAACAAATGCACCCCCTTCACTAGACAATTGTAGTGATATAGACCCTCGAGATTGCACAATTGTGGAGCTTTGTCACATGTTGGCACTTCGTACTTTGGTATGTGTGAGTGTATTGTCACAGTTGAGTGGTTCTCAGACAGCTTGTCCAACTGTGTTTGTTGCCTGTGATGATGCTTGTGGGGGAGCTCAGTTTGCTTGTGATGAGCATGGACTTGATAGCCCCGAGTGGCTTTCAGAGTCATAAGTCCGTGCTCTTCGCCATTGTCCCGAGTCCTACGTTTCATGTCCAACAGAGGCAAAGTGTTATGTGGCATGTTGTTCAGTGTCGACGACTCGTTGTGAGCCGTGTGGCAGTTGCATCATTGACTCTGGTGCCACCCAGTACATGACTTTTCGTGGTAGTGACTTCATCGTGCTTGGTCTCGTTGCGTCCGTTCGGTCCATTCGCACAGGGTCTGGTCAATTATTGCCTATACCGAGAGTTGGGGTTGTGTAGTTTGATTTTCCGTCTAGCCCCTTGCATATTTCCGATGTGCTCTTTGTCTCGACTCTTGAGCTCAGCCTGCTCTGTCCTTGTGCTTCTATTAAGATGGGTCCATCTGTTAAGCACTCCATTGACTGTACCGCTGTGACTGCTCTTGACACTCGTCTTGTTGTTTGTTGTGCCTCTGTTGTAGATGACATGTATGGTGTATCTCGTTCCACTTCCTTTGCCTCCTCTCCTTCCTCTGCATCTGCACATGTGTTTTGCATTGGTGTTCTCTCTCCACAAACCCAGCGTTTGCTCCATTGCTGCTTATGTCATGTGAGCGTGGACACAGTGTCCAAGCTCATTTAGACTCAACTAGCCATCGGTCTTGAGGTGGCTTCTTTCGAGAAGCCGTCCAAGACCAACTTTCACTTCTGCGCACAGGGTAAGACGCATCAATGTACTAACCTTAACTCCACTTTCAGGGCATTATGCCCGCTTGAGTTGGTCCACTCGGACCATCTCGGTCCCCTCCTTGTTGAGAGTCTCTCAGATCGGGGGCCATATGTCATCACCCTGATTGTTGACTTTACCACGATGAGGTGGGTCTATAGCCTCTGCCACAAGAGCAATGTCGTCCTAGCAGTTTGCGTGTGCCGGGTGATGGCTGAGCGCAAGTCTCGTCATACCCTCCAGACGATCCACTCGGATGCTAGGGTGAGTTTGTAGGCAAAATGTATACCTTCTTCACTGAGCACGGCATTTTTCACCAGCTCTCTGCCCCTACTACACCCTATTAGACCGGCTTGTCTGATTGTTGGAACCACACCATGGAGGATGCGGTCTAAGTGATGATTGTTCCTGTTCGCTACTGCCTACATGGTGCCACATGACACTTCCTTACAACACCTTGGACTGATTGTCCTTGCACCACAGCTCACATGCCCCCCTGTGCTCTGATACCAAATTAGAATTCATTAGGGCATGTATGCCCTGTAGTTAGTGACAAGACGCTGACACTCATTTGCTACCACATAAGCTAGTCATGCAAGACATCCATGGTTGTAGGTGGAGCAAAAGGTTTGTGAAAAACTGCCTTCGAAGATAGCAAGAGACAAGTGTAGTGAGTAAAGAGCTAGCGAGGTCTTACATGCGGTTGACCGAGCCCCCCACTCGAGCAGCTCAAAGTCGGGCCCGGCCGCCACCCCGGGGTCAAACCAAACCAGTCAACTAAAAGCCACCGTGGTCTCTCACACCTCGGAGCGACCGAGAGTGTGGCCCCCGCAGGATGAGCAACCAAGTGTAAGTGCTACACAACTAGCTTAGCATGGAAGTTAGAAACAATCAAGAATCCACATCGACCCAGAGCGCATGTGGAGCATGCATCTCTCGTGTTTATCCATCCAACGGCCAATCACCAAATTCTGAGAACTACGAGGACTGTTCCCGGTAGAACTTTAGCATGGCTTAGCTCACGCCAATCTTGCACCCAGCAGAGACGCCAATAATGCGAGTCCCATAGCTTCATGATTGCTCAGTGTAGATGGATGGAGTCAAGAGGTCAATTGCGTGTTTAACTGACACAACCAGCACTCCCCCATGATCCACAGACGAACAGCCCACACACCACATAAAAACTCACGACAAGAGAAACGGATAAGAAGTTGTCACATCAGCCAGGCGCATCACGTGTATGCAACAAACCAACAGCATGCACAGCAGCCTCGAACATTCCGCTGATGAGACCTTTAGTGAGAGAGTCTGCACGCTACTGACGCATGTCGACCAAGACAACCTGGACCTCTCCTGCGGCAATGTGCTCGTGCACAAAGTGATGCTCAATGTTAATGTGTTAAGTGTGTGAATGATGCATGCCATCATGCTCAGCAATCGACTTAGTGCTTTGATTGTCGCAGCACAATGTGATGCAACAGATAGGTACGCAAAGCTGCTGCAGCAAGCAAGAAAGCCAGACACTCTCACACATACCTGCGCCAAGTGCCATATACTCGGCCTCACTGGAGTTGCGAGCGACACAACCCTGCTTGCCACTTTTCCATGAGATAGCAGTCCCTCCCACAAGAAAGATGTAGGTAGTGCAGCTACATGCATGTGCATCATGATCCCGGTCACTATCGGTGTATCCATCGACAACTACAAAGGGTTGTGACCTATAGCACAGCCCCACACATGCAGTGGAAAATGCATAGCGGACGACACGCTTTGTAGCCTCGAGATGCCTCTGACGGGGTTGCTGGGAGAACTGAGCCAGGAAGTTGACCGAGATAATCAGGCTTCATACTCTTGAGTAGTGGTGGCAAGGTACATCAGGGATCCGATCAAGTTGAAATAATCAGTGATGCCGACAGTGTCTCCCAGCTGTGTGGTGTCAAGTGACTTCAGCAGGCGCTGGCCATTTGTAGTCATCAGTGTGGATGCAGTTGGGTTGTCAGCAAGCAAGGAGGAGAACCGCTCCCCCAGGCTTCCAATGTAGGCAGCCTGGTGCACGTGCAGCACCGTGTTGCCTTCGAGGCTCGTTGTAGGGAACCTACAACGACCTCGGCACATCGAGCCACATTGATGTAGCATCGATGTGGTGTAGTGCCGTAGGCGTGACCATGACCTACTGGCATCCAATTTTCGAACACGCCCAAGACGAACAAGCACAAATCCCAGACAGCCGGAAGCACTTCACATGCATGCATCATGCCACAGTTACAAGTGCTGGCAATGACTATGACATGTATCATGACTCAGCTGACATTTGACCAATGGGGAGGTTAGATAGCAATGACACATATGACAGCCAGCAATGAGAGGCGGCAAGTTAGCTTCATTCTGAGCAGATAATCCAAGGGCCAATCACATGCATTGCATTGGATTGTTGGAAAATCTATTATGGATAAGGATAGGGTACAGTTCGGCAAAACATTCTGAAAAATGTATATGTCAAAAAGCTCAGTTCATACCCATAGGTTGCACATGAAATTCCTGACCAAAACCTTTTCATAATTTCTGTTCCAACGATAGAAGGTTTCACTAAATCTCTTTCAATGCCAGTTTTTTGTATTGGTTAGTCCAAACATGCAAACCAATTGATTCATATGGCTTTCATTGCATGACAATGCAAGACACTTACAGTGAATCATGCACCATTGATTTGTCGACCGATGATGTACCCTCAATCATGCGAACGCTCATGCACCGTCGATTCGGCAATAGATCGGACGCTCATTTACGGTGGTGGCGTGGGCGTCTGCCAGACACCGACGCTGCCGCTCGATACTCCGCCACTCCATACTCCAAGTAACACACCGACCCTCTGTTCAATGATGTCAAGACCATTTAGAAAAATCTGGCCTTCACCATCGGGAGTAGCGCGGCGGATCTGTCATCTCACCCTTGCCTCAAAGCCAAGCTCTCAGCCAAGCACCAACAGAGGCTCCACTGGTGCCTCAAGGCTCTCAGTTACCCCAGCATCTGCCGAGCCTGGCCAGTTTGACGCCAGCAGGTGGAATCCACCAAGGAAGCGCAGGCTCACTAGTGATTTCCTCACCAAGGAGCTGTCCAGACACCGCCAACCATGGGCGACGCCGGCGAAGAAGGCTGGCTTCATCTGCGCAGCATGTGCCAAGAAAGTGAGCTGAACGTGTGACCGCATCCGCGGTCACTTTTCATGTCACAATCCAAACTTGGGCAAGTTCCCACATCCTCCGCCAACATGTCGTGACGCTCTCGGCAAGCACCAGCAGGGCACCGGCAAGTGGGGGGGAGCAAGCACGAGCAGGGCAGCAACAGCTGGAGGAGGAGCAAGCACCAACAATGCACCTACTCATAGAGCACAAGGTGGGAAGGTTCAGGAGAGGGAGGAGTGGCAGGTGAGCAGCTTGTTGAGGAGGTGGAACTAGGAGAGCAGGGTGCTGGAGGAGGAGGGGCAGGACAACAGAGTGTTGGAGAGGGTGGAGTAGGAGAACAAGGTGTTGGAGACGGTGGAGCAGGAGAACAGGGTGTTGGAGGGGGTGGAGCAGGAGATCATGGTGCTTGTGAGGGAGGAGCAGGGCGTAATCCAGCTTCAACTCCTGCCTCCCGCATTGGCAGAGCTCCAAGCGTGCTGCTCTAGCTGCCCTAGCAACATCTAGGGTGTCCAAGCGTCAGGAAGGTGGCACTTTAGCAGCAGCTGTGGCAGCTAGGAATCTTGCTGCAAAGCGTAGAGCTGCTGCTGTTGTAACGAAAGTATAAGTAGATGTTGTCCTTCCATGATTGTGATCAATGCAAACTGTGACCATTGAAATCTATGAGTTTCTTTGTAATGTGTGTTTGCCTCCTTTGAATATTGCATGCAACACTTCACCAGAATCGGAGTGTCATAGTGATAAGGTGACATAGGAACATGGTAACATGCTCACATGGTGACATGGTAACATGGTGACATTGTGACATGGTGACATGATGACATGGTCACGTAGTAACATGGGTAGATTACATGGTGACATGGTGTTTCATTGTGGAGCAAAAATACAAGGTTTTTTAAAGCTAATCTTTTTAGCACGTTAAATACACATACTAGGAGGCTGTTCACTGGGCCAGCAGTCCGGGCGATAAGAGTCGCATAGGCTCGATCTTTCTTATCGGCGGCACGGCTATGTTCTGGCGCAGTGGCAAGTAAGGGTGCATTGCACGCAGCACTACTGATGCTGAGTACGTGGCCCTTGGCTCAAGTGCGTGTGAGAGTGTGTGGTTGCATCGTCTGTTGTCTGAGTTGCGTCAGTCCATCGCATCCAGCACGTTTCACTGTGACACTGAGAGTGCCATGGCCATCGCCGACAACGGCAGCGTGCATCACACACGTACAAAGAACATCATCATTGGGAATCACTATGTGCATTCGTTGTTGCATGACGGCAGGATCAGCATTGTCTGGGTTGAGACAACACGGCAGCTAGCCGACTTCTTGACCAAGGCCCCGAAGCGCGACTCGTTCACGAAGGCTGTGAGTTCGGTTGGTGTGTGTCCGTGAGTGGCCCTCTTTGTCCCTGCCTACGTCTCTACGTGTTTTGGGGGAGTTTGGTTGTTGACTGTGTCTCTGACCGTCCATGTGCACTACGCCTGTGAGTCATAGGGGAGTGTTCGCTTTTGCACATGTCTCATTCTGCTTTGTTGTGTCCTCCCGGCTTGTGTACATCGTGAGAAAGTGCGTAGAAGCTTCCTAGCAACACGGCCGCTGACCGGGCGTCAGTGCCTGGTCAGACGGTGACGACAGTCACAAGTCGTGCACACAACGGCAAGGGTTTGGCTAGGAGACACAAGTCAAAGTGTCAGAATGCTTCAATATAGAATATGCAGAGAGAAATGACAACTGACAGGTCCAGGGCATAAATACCTGCCGCGGCGCACGGCGGGTGTTGCACGCGGCAGTCCAAGAGCTGTCCTAAAACCGGCCCAAAACCACTGTTTTGGCCGTAACTCTGCGCACACATGTCAGAATCCTACGCCGTCTGAACCTAGACGTGCAGAATCAAAAGAGGACGCAGCGACTGGTCACATGCATGCATCCATCGACTGACAGTGAGTATACAATGCAAAAACATGCAAATGGGCCTCATGCCCAGTCCGCCGAAAGGCGCCTGCAAGANATATGCAGAGAGAAATGACAACTGACAGGTCCAGGGCATAAATACCTGCCGCGGCGCACGGCGGGTGTTGCACGCGGCAGTCCAAGAGCTGTCCTAAAACCGGCCCAAAACCACTGTTTTGGCCGTAACTCTGCGCACACATGTCAGAATCCTACGCCGTCTGAACCTAGACGTGCAGAATCAAAAGAGGACGCAGCGACTGGTCACATGCATGCATCCATCGACTGACAGTGAGTATACAATGCAAAAACATGCAAATGGGCCTCATGTCCAGTCCGCCAAAAGGCGCCTGCAAGACGTAGAAGACACCGCAAGGAGGCCCGGTGACATCTGGGGCTCTGGAACAGTGGTCGGTCAGCTCCAGACGGGTAGTCCACCGCCTGTCGTCGCGCCGGTGTCACCAGGGCCGCCTGCCTCAGGGATCTGCACGAGTATGGACACGGCCGAGTGGTCACAGTAAACAGTACAGGAACGGCACAAAGCATAACACTCCCCCATGACCCGATGGTACGCATATCAATACGCGTGCAGCACTGGTACAACCACATAGTGAGTGACACAGACACATGAGACGGCAACGTACATCCCACACTCAACCACTGTCACACACGGGGCGAAGCCCAACAGAACGAATGGCCACCAGGAACTTTCCGCGGGCAAGTGCCTTCGTCAAGAAATCAGCTCCCTGCAAGTCAGTGCCAACCCACATGATGGAGATCACGCGGCGCTCCACCAGATCACGAACGAAGTGATGCTCAACCGCAATGTGCTTTGTGCGAGCATGAAAAACACCAGAGTTCTCCGCAATGGCGAGAGCACTCTAGTTGTCGCAACGCAACACAATGGCGGGTACTGACTGCCCAAGCTCAACAAACAAGCGCTGCTGCCAAACTGCCTCAGCAGCCCCTGCCCCCAAAGCCACATACTCTGCCTCCAACGAGCTACGTGCGATGCAGCCCTGCTTCCCGCTTTGCCAAGAAAAAGCGGTACCACCAAGCAGAAACACGTAGCCAGTGCGACTGCGCGCGTCAGGACTCCAAGCCCAGTCGCTATCAGTGTAGCTGTCAAGGACCACTGAGCACTGCCGACGAAAGTAGAGTCCGAGATACGGCGTGGAGACCACGTACCGTACCACTCGCACAGCCGCGTGAAGAGCTCTCGCACGTGGAGCCTGCGAGAACTGAGTGAGGAGTTTGACGGTGAACGCGATGTCGGGACGCGTGGTAGTGGCCAGGTACATCAGAGATCCGATAAGACGGAGGTACAAGGTCACGTCCACTGTCTCCCCCAGCTGTGTAGGGTCATCCACCTTCAGGGCATCCTGCCCATCAGGTGTGAGTGGTGTGGAAGCAGTGGGCACTGCACCAAGGAAATCGCTAAAGCGCTCCTCCACGACATGTGCGTATCGGGCCTGATGCAGCAACAGTGTCCGATGTTTGCGATCTCGCACAATCTCCATACCAAGAAACACCGATGCAGGACCGAGGTCTTTCATCCTGTAGGCGGTCTGTAGGAAAGCCTTGGCCTCCTTCACGGCCTCCTGCGACGGAGACGCGATCAGAAGGTCATCAACATAGACGAGGATGGCGGTAAACCGCTCGGGTGTAGGTAGGATGAAGAGTGAGGGGTCTGCCTCGCTCTGTACGTATCCTGCGGGAGTCAAGGTGCCAGTGATCTCCCGGTTCCAACACCGTGGAGACTGCTTGAGGCCGTTCAAGGACTTGCGCAAGCGCCAGACCTTGTCACCGTTCTCAAAGCCTGGTGGCTGTGCCACATAGATCTCCTCATGCAAAGAGCCATGGAGGAACGCGTTGTTCACATCCATCTGGTGTAGTTCCCAGTCATGCTGAGCTACTACACCGAACAGAGCTCGAGCTGAGGTCATGCGGCTGACAGGGGCAAAGGTGTCAGTGTAATCAACTCCCTCAATCTGGGAGAACCCCTTGACGACCAAGCGGGCCTTGTAGCGTTCTAGTGAGCCATCCGGCTTCACTTTCTTGCGAAAGACCCACTCGACCTGAATCGCCTTCCTCCCAGGGGGAAGGTCAACTAGCTCGTAGACTCCGTGCTCTCGGATAGCGCGAAGCTCATCCTCGCAAGCAGCTCGCCAGGCATCAGCATCCTCTAATGAGAAAGCCTCCCTGAATGTGCCCGGGTCCGGCGCCATAGAGGGGGAACTCTGCGTGGCAAGCGCACACGCCTCAGTGTCTGGCCTGACGACCACGAGATCAGCTGCTGCGTCACAGGCGATATGGAACTCGCGAGTGACCAGGTCGTGCCCTATGGGGCACGCTGGGTGTACCTCTAAAAGCTCAGTGCGGACACTCAGGCCTAAGGCCTTTGTGCCTAGATCACCGCTTGCGATGCTGCGAGAGGAACGTCTGGGTCCGGAACCCGACGCTCGCTGAGCTCCAGAATCCAGTGGTCGAAGGCGACCACCGGGCTCACGGGAGTAACCGGAGGTCAAGGGACGCACCTCAGGCTCAGGAACAGGTACGACCATAGGGACAGGTACGACCACAGCTGGTGAGGGCTGAGACGAGGCAGTCCGAGATGCTGTGCGCGGAGATGCATGTGTGGGGGACACTGAGCTGGGGATGACAGCGGGCAAGGCTGGCCCGGACACTGAGACAAGAGTGTCAGCCGACGTAGACACAGGAGTGGGCTGGGCTGGGTCAGACGCCGGAACAGGGGTGCCAGTGGACACAGATGGTGATGCAGGAGGAGGCGTGGGAGCACCGGTACCTGTGGGGTGCGAAGCAGGCTGGACAGGCGGGATCTCTGGACCAACGGCAATGATATCCGGGTCATCAAGTGCTGGAGAATGAGAGGGGACTCGAGCGGACACATCAGCGTGGCGAGAAATGGTCGCTGGCAAAGAGGTCTCCTCCATCCGCCGAGGACCCGCACAGGAAGGGACATGAGTGGCAGAGAGCGCTGTGATCGAAGTCAGATCACGGTATGAGAGTGACTAAAAAAACAGTGTGTCATGGGACTCAATGACACGACGACGAGTGGGATCCCAAAAGCGTCAGGCCTTTGACCACGGGGAGATGCCGATGAAGGCACACAAGCGACCCCGAGGGGAGACCTTGGACCCCTGCTGGTCCTCGGTGTACCATACGGAGGCCAGGCATCCCCAGACGCGTGCGAGACGAAGATCGGCACAGTGGCCAAACCAGAGCTCGTACGGTGTAACATGATCCGGAAGCGGACCATGCGGGAGGCGGTTCCAGACCCAAGTCATGTAGGCGAAGCCCTTGAATGCGAAGGACTCCGGGAGACCGCACTCGGACTGCATGGCACGGACCACATCCTCCATGGTGCGGTTCCAACGCTCAGATACACCGTTCTGCTGTGGGGTAGCAGGAGCGGAGACCTGGTGAAAAATGCCGTGCTCAGCAAAGAAGGAGTCCATCTCACCGAGGAACTCACCGCCGCGATCCAATCGAAAGGTATGTAGCGTGTGGCGAGACTGACGCTCAGCCATCACGAGCCAGAGCCGAACCGCAAGGGCGGCGTCGCTCTTCTGACGCAGACTGTAGATACACCGCATCTGGGTGAAGTCATCAGTCAGTGTCAGAACAGACCGGCCCCTCTTGGACAGCGACTCGACCGGGAGAGGACCGAGCAGCTTCGAGTCGACCAACTCGAGGGGCCTCAGCGCTTGGGAACGCGAATCAGGGTAAGTGCAGCGGTGCATCTTACCCTTAGCGCAAAAAAGACAGTCGGTCTTGGGTGGCTTCTCGAAAGAAGCCACGTCAAGACCAAGAGCGGGCTGTGTCCGGATGAGCTTCGACATAGTGTCGGAGCCCACGTGACACAGACGTCAGTGAAGCAACCACTGGTGTTCCGGGGATAGAACACCATTGACAAAAACGCGACCAGAGGAGGAGGGAGAGCAAGGGGAGGAGGGCCGAGCAATGCGGTACAAATCATCTACGACTGAAGCACGTAGGACAATGCTACGGGTGTCAAGAGCAGTCACAGTCGCTGAATCAGTGGTATGCTCAACGGAGAGACCCATCAGAGTGCAGGCACGCACAGACAACAAACTGAGCTCAAGATCAGGCACAAACAGCACGTCAGAGAGATACAGGGGGCCAGACGGACCATCAAAGCATACAACCCCAACACCGTGAACCGGTAAGGACTGACCAGAACCTGTACGAACAGAACGGACAGTCGTGACAGGACCAAGTACCACAAAGTCACTACGACGACACGTCATGTGGTGGGTGGCACCGGAATCGATGATCCAAGTGCCACCGGAGTCACGACTTGTGGACGTCACTGTACAACGAGCAATGGAACACTCGGCATCAGAGGGATGCTGAGCCGTCAGTGGGAAGGAATGACGTACATCACGAAGGTGAGACTCATGAATCCATTCAGTGCAGTTAGGCCCATCATCATCACATGCGGACTGTGCTCCCCCACACGTGTCATCACGAGTCACGAGGACGGACGAACAAGCAGTCTGTGACCCACTCGACGATGACAACACACTCGCACCTCCCTGAAAGCGAAGCGCCAGAAGATCACGAAGCTCGGCGATGGTGCGGTCACGTGGGTCTGGATCACTGCTGCTCGCCGCTAAGGATACAGGAACAGCTGCAGTCGTAGTCGCCGCGCGTCCAGAGGAGTGTGCGGTCGACGTGCTGGACGCGGTGCGACCAGCATGGGCAGCCTGGAGTCCGCGAGTGATGCGCTCCCAGTCGAGCGGCTGCTGGCACTCGGTGTAGCGATGGGCACCTCCACAGTTGCAGCAGTGCACTAAACGGCCACTACTACCACTGGATGACGACTGCTGCTGACCCGATCCGCGCTTCCTATTCTTCTTCTTCCCTAGGGCAGCCGCTGCAACACCCTACATTTGCGTAGGTGTAGACGGAGTCGAAGAGGGGAAGGAAGATGAGGTCGTGATGGAGGAAGATGAGGGTGACTGCAGGAGAGAAGATGGTGGTGAGGCGAGGACTGCTGCACCGAGGGAAGTCTCATGATGTGCCACTGCTGCCTCGCGAGCCGACGTCACCTGGAGGAAAAGCTGATGGGCCCAAGGGAGTAGCTACAGGGTGGCTGAGAAAGGCTCGAGAGCAGCGTCGCTGTACCGTGTGAATATGTCGGTGTACTCTAGGCGAACTCCGAGCATGATCGTCGGAAGCGCCCACAGCTGTGTGCCCCCTGAGGTCCCCAGACGCGTGTAGATACGCATGGCGCGTCGCCAGTAATCCGCTGCAGGCTCCGTTGGTCCCTGACAGAGAGAGTGGAAAGTACGAATGTGAGACGCACGCGTGGCGTGCGTCTCTGCGGCCAGTAGGGACAACGCCAGATCCCAGCCTCCACGATGATCAGCTCCGGTGCCTGTGCCAGCCTTGCCGAGGAAGGGGCAGAAGTCAACGACAGTCTCGCGTGGCATGGCGTAGAGAAGCCCTCGCATGGCTCGGGCTGCTGTCAGCACCTGTGTTGGATCTGTAGAATGGTATGGGCTGTGGTAGAAAGGCCACACTCCCTCAGAAGTGGCCCACACCTGAAACAGAATCTCCCAGCAGTCAAATCCATCCTCGCTGATGTACCGTGGAGGTGGTTCCTCAAAGTCCTTTGGCTGCCGCTCCGTGGGGAGAGCAACCGCAGGCTGAGGAGGGCGAGTGACGGGAAAAACTCCTGGAAGGGGGTGATCACTGCGGAAGTCAGGTGACGGTCGTATCGGGGACACGGGTGGAGGTCGGAGACCCGTCGGCAGCTGACGGAGGCGCTCGTAGAGAAGACGAATCTCCCGCTCCTGGGAGTCATCCTCGAAGCCTGGCATGAATGGCTCGTCATCAAGGAGGTCCGCAGGTGGTGGGGAAACCACACCAGGAGTTGAAGCAGGCGGGGCACCTGTCACGGGCACCTGAGCCGAGTGCTGGGTGGAGGCCGCAACGCCGGCAGCTCCCTCAGAAATCCGCGAAGGAGCCGTGGACTGAGCGCGCAGGAGCTCAGTGAGCGTGCGGATGGCGTCAGTCTGCTCTCGTTGCAGACGACGCATCTCCTCCTGCTGGCTGCGCAGGTCCTCAATGGCCTGCGAGCGAGGGCTTAATACCCCTGAAGAAGAGGAGGACGGATCACCTGGTCCCTTGTCCTTGTCGTCAGGCGAACTCATGTCATCGCTCACTGTGGGACGACAGGTCAAGTTTGCCGGATTTCAAAACCGTCTGCGTTTCTCGGCGATTTGAAATGCTGGCAACTTTTGACTTTTCGGTTGAAAATTTGGCTAAGTGTAATGCTGACATCAGCAAGTGGTTGCTGACGTGAGCACGACCTGATGACGTCAGCAACCAACAATGCTGACGTCAGCTCGTCCCCTCCTCTCGTTTTTTTTTTTGTTTTTTTTTGTTGTCTTGTCACGGTTCTGCCGCTTCGCGGTGGCGCGCGGCAGCTCCGCGGAAGCTGCGGAGCAGCTTCCGCCCAGCTGCTGCTGCAGCTGTGCTGTCAG